>VYZW01039319.1:133066-198066 GCA_013401315.1 Balaeniceps rex | reverse complement strand
ATGCAGCACCTTCCTCTTGGAAGCTGGCGATCCCATGAAGCCAGAACTGTTGCCACTAACATCCACTCCATATTCAAAGACACTTCCAGCTTGAAGGAACCACTACATTTATTTTATGCTAAATATCCTTCTTGCAGAGTCCCTGTCACTTATTAGACTTTGGGAAAAGCATCACAGAGAGTCAGTGTCACTTCATTTAAAACTTACAGATATCATAAATTGTAGAGGCTTTGCTACTTTTCAGTTCAGGAGAGAAAGTTTCCCAACTTGCACACTTTTCTAAAAGTAAAATACTTGAGGCTTCAAAGTACTGAATTTTCCCCAAGTCCCCAGAAAAAACTAAATACATGTTTCCCACCTTACACTTTCGTGCCTTCACACAGACACATGGATCACATTCCCCCTCTATCTGCTTAGTCACTCCATACAAAGCCAGCTTTCAACTTTCTGAAGAGATTCCTCCTTCTCCAAACATCACTGCAGTTCTCACCACCACTGAGACACAGAGAAGCAGCAGATTCACATCCATCACCTTAGATGCATTCACCATAGTGCTGGATAAAGCAGTGTTGTTGCCTCGTAGAGACTTGCACTGGCAACTTCTCATGCCCTAGTCCACTACACAGCCTCCCTGAGTTCTCTTTCAGTATTAAATCATCACCAGCTTCTTCCATCATCTGAACAGCTGCCCCAAAATACTTCAAGCTTTCCTATTTCCAAGCTGACAATTTTTGACCCTCTTGCACTCTCTCTGTGCTCTTCACACTAGGTTCCCCTTTGCCACCCACAGAACTCCAGCTCGCATACACAGACCCTTCTCCTCCTCCAGGCACTAGCACGAGCCATAGGAGGACTTCAGATCTGTTTTCCAACAGAGAGCATTTGGGGGCTTGCCTTTTGCAATCAAAAGTGAGCCTCTTGGCAGAAAAGAGAGCTTGGATTAGACAGGAGAAAGAATATCTGTTTAAAAAGCCTTGGTTGTCAATACACTTCTCAGGCTTCTCAAGATGCAGCTCTGGGCCACCTCAAGACAAGAAATAAGTACACCCTTGTTTTCACACAACTGTAACAAGCCCACAACAACCACATGCTAACGACAGCAACGCCCAGGAGCTCTGCAGACCTCCTGGCAGAGAGCAGCAAGCCAGCTCTGCCTCTACCAGGTTTCCCCATACTAGATGCTACCTTATTTAAAGGCCAAAGAGATTTTAATGTTAAAACATCCAGGTTTTGTTAAGCCATTTCTTGGTTTTGAGAGGAACTGGCAAAAAAAAAAATTATCTACAGTAGTTTGTTGAGGAATTTAAATTAGATCTGGCCCTCAGCCAAGTTCAGCCATTAGAGAGCACTACACTTCCTTGTCCTTGTCTGTACATGTCAGGGAGAAGAAAGCCAACAGGCCAGTCACTGAGTAGAAACTCCCTGAACTCCATATTGTCCTTGTGAGCCTCAAAAGGGTTGGCCCATTCCACCAGAGCATCTGTGCCAGGTAAGTTAGTGCTAGATAGTTTGCAAATAAATAGAACAACACCTACACCTGCTCTACCCAGCTGAAAAAAAAAAAAAAAGCACAGAAAAGCTTTTTTTATGCTTCACTTGCCTGGAGCACCCAGACAGAAGAAGCAGGTCTGACTCTAGCAGAGAGCAAACCAGGCACCTCGTGCACAGCTTCTCTGGGTCATACATGGTTTCATCTTTTCTGCAGGCTCACAGAAGAAAGGCTGTAAAGAAGCTGTACAAAAACCAGCTTGCATCTACTCCACACAGGACTCAAGCCTCTTGCTACATGCAACGAACCACTCCCATATCCAAATTACCTCCTGTTTTTCTGCAAAAGGATTCCTTTTCACATCATACATGTGTAAAGCTATTAGCATACAGTTTCTCCCCTAATGTAGTGCAGCCTTCCAAGTTCTCTGACCTCATCCAGAGCACAAAAAAAACCAAGACTTCTTCTTTCCCAAAGGAGCACTACTGGGACCCAGAATATACAATGACTAAATAAATAAAACAACACAAACAAACAAACCAAAACAGAAAGAATTTCCAGACTAGGGCAAAAGGTCTTACCTCAGGAAGAAAAATGGGCATTGCTGTGCTGTACTCCAAACAGGCGTCTTCTCCCCTGCCTAACTCCCATCAGGCTCCAGCCAGCACATTAGCAGCCAATTTAAAAGTTCACAGGTGCTAAAATGATGAGTAGCAGAGTATTCTGGGTATCTTGGTGTGGCAAAACCCTGAAGTGGGGGGAGGGTTCACTTCAAGCAGAAGAGGTGAAATGCTTTAATCAAACTAAGTTTAACAAAAACATTACTAGCTCAAAAATCTTTATTTTTCTTGTGCAAACTTTTAGAAATTTGAAGCCACCGATGGTTTGTTTGCATTCTCCCTCTCAGCTGATTAGTACATTCTGGGCATTTCTGTATTTGACCTTCATTTTTCCTGAGTTGTTGTCTGGAACACACCACCAGCCATGCAGCTTGGTACAATTGCATTCCAACCAAATTTTTTTGTGTTGTGGTTTGGTTTTTTTTTTAATATATTTCAAGTGCTGGTTATAATATATTTGAAGTGCAGAGTGGGGTGGGGAAAACATTTACTTTTGTTTCAAGTTGAAACTTACCTTCTGTTACAATTCCAGATGCTGGGAGCAAGTTACAGAATTTTTCAGAGTGTTTTTCAGTTTGAGACAAAAAATTTGAGCTGAAAAGATGTGGGAAGAATATGCTTTATGAAACAAAGAATGATAATGAGGAAAATACGCTACTGGGTTACAAATGCAGGTGTTTTTGACAGCTGATGTTAATAAAGCCTTTCTCAGGACTTCTTCTATTGCCTTGTTCTGGCTCCACAGGGCAGGACAAGCAGAGGAAGAACAGTTGTGCACAAAGAGGCTTTTGGCCTTTAACCTCCACCCAGGAGGTGCTGAACTGTGCTAGTGAAGGCTTCAGGCTAAGCTGTATCCCAGGGCTTCTCTGCAGGATAGGCTGGGAGGAATACTGATTCAGAAGTTCCAATTTTAGATGTGGCTTGCATTGTCACTTCCAGGCAAATTGCTCACCTCTTTGAGCTCAAATTCAGGCTGCGAATGTATTTTTGTACCTGAGACGAGAGCATCTAGCAGCATTTTTACTGGCCCCTACCTAGCTCTCAGAGCGGAATGGCAGGGTGACAGCCCACAGCACATCCTCCTCAGCATCCTGGGAGCAGCTCGGAGGTGGAAGGAGAGACCTAACCCAGTGAGTTTCACCCAGCAACAGCCAGATTTCGTATGGGTTATTGCATCCTCTGCCTGTTCCATCTGCCCATAACGTGAACTCTGGTTTAGTAGCTGCATAAGCCCAGACCCAAATGTTTTAGATCACCCATATGGAAATAGAATAATAATACCCTCACTTTGTACTTTTGCACTCACACAAGCATTTTTCACTAGAAGCGCTCAAAATCAGTGGGTCCCCTTATATGTATTCCATAGAAACAGTCCTGTTCTTATTACCTCAGAAACTGTATACACATGTGTTTCTTATGTAGTACAGAATAGTTTCAGCTACAGAGTTCACAGTCTAAATACACAGATTAGACAAATCAAGATATGGGAACAGAAGAGAAAGATGAAACCTCTTCCCCAAGATCAATGATGATACAAAACCAGTTCCACTCTCACACCCACCGCCCTTTGCCTGATCACACTATCTTGCGCTGCTTTAATTGCTCCAGACAGTTTTAATGAAGCCACATTGAACTGAAAGATGATGATTCTTTTGGGCCCTTCACCTTAATCTTAGCAGGCCTTATGGCCTCTTGAAATAGCTTTGTTCCCTTCACCAGCAGACTTGGATCTTCAAAGGTCAGACTTGGATCTTCTTGCCCACTGCTGGCAAGACAGAGATATGGGTATGTTTGCTATTAAAGGACTATTTTGACTCTTTCACGCTGTCTTACAGCATTAGTAGAAACACAAAATTACTTTCTCCCTCAGACTTCTCTACCTCTCTACCCCTTTTGTTTAGATCTCGGCATCAACAGACATAGGGTTTAGTCAAATTCTGAAATTGAGGAACACAGTTTCCCAGTGTGCTGCTTCAGTTCAGAGAAATAACTTGTCACAGAGGGTAAAAAGGCCAGAACCTCATTTTCCGTATCATAGCATCATGTTTAGCTACACAATACTCATGAGATCTGAACTGAATTACATTATACCCTGTGTCCATTTTCATCAGATAGCGGTGTGGCATCCTCCTTGATGATGAGAAATAGTTTGAGAAGTATAATGGGAATGATTCTTATAACTCATCTGCCAAAAAACAAACAAAAAAAACATTAGGACAACAAATATGCTTGAGAATTTTGTCAATTTGAGCAACTTTGTTGAAAAAGGAGAAAATTACTGCAAATACCAAAAGTTTCCAGCTTTTAGTTTTGAAACAGCATTTTCCTTTGAGATAGACCTTCAAAAGAAACTAAAGAGGGGCAAATAGACAAAATGCAACAAAATCCTAGAACAGTGGGCATGAAAGACTTCTTGAACTGAATTACCTGAGCTTGATCTGAAGAACTGGAGTCCCAAAGTTTAAAAAATCCACTATGAGCCTCCCAGGATAGTTAGCAGTCCACACAGTACAACAGGCTTGTGGGGTCAGGCTCACATTGCTGTTGAATTGCTCTCCATTGCACACAGAAGATTGGTGTCCCTTTTCCCCAGGGGCCACAGCTGCCCCAGTTCCCAGCAGATGTGCTGGTGGCATAAAGCAGAAGGAACATTTGTCTTGAAGGAGAAGGCACCAGGGGAAGCCAGGAGAGCCCGTCTCGGAGGCAGGCAGTTTCTGCTGTGAGAAGAAACATACCTTTTTTCTTTGCCAGACTGGGCCTTTCCTGGAATGGTTCAATATCTTTTTATCTGCCTTTGTGGCAAAAGGACACAACCGCAGGTCCGAGAGGGAAACCTGAAAAGCTGTCAGATTCCTCACTGCACTTGCTCCCCTGGCCCCTTCGGCCTTGCTCACAAACCCAGTTGAGCAAAGAGAGCCTCCCGTGTGTGCTGGTAGGCTCTGGGCCAGGCTGAGGCCAGCTAAAGCAAAATGTCTTTCTGTCCAGGCACTTCAGCAGCAAGAGACAAATGTGAGTGGGGAACCAAATTTTCTCTGGTAGAAGATTATAGAAACCCCTCCTCTAAATCAAGACAAGAACTGTTAGAAGATGACTCCCCCCTACCCCAGGAGGGGAAATATGGGGAAAAAAGGCTAAAGTGAGTTTGATTTTAAGAGATCCCAAATGAATTTTTCAGTTTGTCACTCAGGCTGCCAGTCACTCCAGGCTGACAGTGTCCCCAAGCCAGGGTGAACAGACTGCCGGGGCCATAGACGGAGGTAGGGAAAGAGCCGCTTGCAAACCTCATACCCCAGCAGCTTGCCAAAAAATGCATGGGTCTCAAGAGGAGGGCAGTCATGCAGGTTGCCAGGAACAGATTTGTCTACCAGTGTGGCTGGTTCCGTTCAGGAACTGGCAGAAATGATGAAGTCCCACAAACTGGTTTGGATCTGTCAAATCAGCCTTTACCAATGAAAAAAAAGATGATGTGCTGGGTAATTTTTCACCCTCTCTAGTTGCGTGAGACAGCAAATCAGATGGTGGGGTGGTCATTATTACCACGGGCACTTACTTCTGCCATGTTACACGGGAAACACAGTACAGACTAGAACGAGCGCTGGAGACTTTGTCCCGCGTGCTGTTATACACCTGGAGCGCTAACACATGAATACTTCAGTAGTGGGATAACACCAATTCCTGCAGAGAGAATGTGGGCAGAGATCCCACAAGTTATGCCTAAAGAAGAGCTGATTAGGGATGCCAAGTTTTGTCCGTGTGTAAATTTACAGTTGGTGGCATTTCCACTGTAAGTGCCATTGTCAAGATTTTAGGATTGGATTGCAAAAAAAAATGCATTTGACTGAAACTTGCCATTCAACTTCTCATCATCGGAGTAAAATACCATACTGTACCAAGAATGAAAAGAGAGAGAGAGAGAAAACAACAACATTTAGCAGGTTTTAAAATTATGCAGATATTTTTAATGGCTTTGGAGTATTCAGACACTCACTCATATGTCAGAAAACAGATTTGATTTATAGGAATGACATTTGGCAGCGCAATTAATCCATACTATGTTCTAATCATGTTTGGTACAAGGAGAGGAAAAAAAAGTCAAACTTAGGTTTAAAGCTGACTGTGCCAGGAATTATTTTCAAAGAAGGCTCAGAAGGGTTTTTAGTAAGCTCAAGGACAAAATCTGGTCTTTTATTCCTTCCCCACTCTACCACCCAACATGAGAATGAAGACTAGACATTTTCTAGTTGAAAATCAACAATTAAATCTTGTCTCCACCGGAGGTGAAATGGGAGTCTGGACCTCTTCAGTTGCTAAGCAGATAAACCCTCCTTCCCACGTTATTCCTCAGCCCCAATGAGAGTGTCTAAAGGAAATCTTGGGAGGGAAACTATGGACAGTTCATCAAAAAAACTCAAGGTTTCATCAGGCAGAGCAGGGATTTACCTTTGCATGAGTGCCCTTTGGTCTGATTTGTTTTTCCTGGAAGGAAACTTTCATTGGTCTCCATTTTGTCCGTCTCAGAAATGTTTCTTGAGACAGAAATGTTCAGCTCCCCACCTGGCACAGCTTAGATCTCCACTGCCAGAATATTTACACTTGGCTATGGGGGCTCTCGTGTCGCAGAGAGCGGTGCTGCTGCTCAGGCACCTGCGGTAGCTTCCACTACAGCAGAGGCCCAGGCCCAAGGGGGGCCCACTCTGCAGCTTCCCTCCTGGGTACAGAGTGGGACCTTCTTGTCTCAGGCCCTGGGACCCTGTGCCCCCGAAAGTGGTGCTCAGCTGAGACCTGACAAGCACAACGGGGAGGGCATGGCCGGATTGCTCACTTGACCAGCAGCTGTCCTTGCTCCTCTAGGTATACCCGTGGCTGCTGACACCTTCCTTGTGCTGTGCTGATTTCATATAAGCATGAACGTCTGCTTCTTTTATTCCCATTTGAATCCCTGACGCTGAATTCTGCAGAGAGGAAAAACAACCCTGTGTTTCTCATCCAGTGTGACACACATGACCATTAAGAAACGCTTCTCTAACAAATCCATTATAGAATACAAGAGCAAGCACTACACAGTAGTTTTCACTTATGGACTTTTCAGAAGCTGTGAGTAGGCTCACACAGTAACTTCACCGTGTTTAACGCAGCACTAGTGCCAGTTTGCTGGGAGAAATATCTTTTAAAGCCTATTTTGTCTCAAATCTCTCAGAATCAAGTCTGACAGCTGTTCCACAATGTACCAATGTTAGATCTGTACTTGAGTTTGTACCATGGACTGCTCTCCACTAGTGGGTTGGGTATTCACCAACAAATCAAAAAAATCTAACACTTAATTGATTTTCCTGTTGTTGGGGTTTTTTTAATTATAATTTTTAAAACCAGACCTCCTCCGTCCACTAACTCTATTAACACTCCTTCACACCCCATCTCCAGAAACTCCTGCTTAATTTATTCACAGATGAAAACATATTCCTCTACACTCCTTCTAGGATAGCTTTAAAAATCCAAGGTTATACTTTAAGAGAAATAAATAATTATTTTAGCAGATTGGTTTTAACACCTGCTATGAAGATTGCAAAACCATTCACATTCTACCTATAACTCAATTTTCTCACACTCATAACTTAGAAAATATTTGCCTCTGGGTTTAATAGCTTCCATATTCTTTTCTGTCTGAAGATGTATCGTTAAATATTATTACTACTGGAGGTATGTTTGGGCAATGTCTTTCAGCCGTATTTGAATTAAAGGGAAAGAGAAGAAAAATTCTGACCAGATGCAGTATTGTTGGAAGATGAGCACAAAAAAACAGTGGGTCTGAGCTAGCTTCTACTGAAAATTATACCTCTAGGAAAGAGTAAGGTAGGAGAGAAAAGTTCAAAGACATTGAGGAGTGACTTTTGGGCCTGGTGTAAGAGCTACTGACTCTTTCTCTTGCAGCCAAACAAGGCCTCAGCCCTTTGCAGGTTTGTGCCAGCTCCATCACCCAGCTGCACTGGCCCAGCGGGCCAAAGAATACTTAGGGCAGTCTGTGCAGTGGGATTGTAGCTCTTTCAGGGAAAGGAGTATTCCCCAGCATCCATCCAAAACCACAGTAAAATACAATACAGTAAAATATTGGCATTAGGAACTAGAGGGAAAAAAATCACAGACAAATCCATTGATCTCATGACTTGTCGTTCTTGCCACAAATACGACAGCACTGCGCGACGGTTTTTCCTTGCTGGCACATACAGATCTCTGCCACAAATGCTGCTTTTGCAGTGTGAGCTGGTGGGCTGGGTGAAGCCGAATGCAGGGTTAAAGAGGGGAACCTCTCCACTCTTTAAACTCAGTACAGCCCTCTCTCAAAGGAGCTCTATGCAGGCAAAACCTCCTACCTACAGGGACTCCCATGGGTGTTAATGGGGAGTTTCTCTCCGACACACATGTATGAGCATCCTCACTGCTGTACCTGAGCAACTTGTACATTTTGCTTTGACATCTACCCTCAAAACTGTCCTGTGCTGTCTCATGCCTGCTAGAGAAGGAAGAAGGGGTTGGGGTGGGTGCTGAGGCTTGCTTCTCAGGCCTCCCAGGCTCTGCCCCATGCCAGCTGGGGAGCAAGAGCACCCACGCAAGTGCCTGAAGACTGCCACCCTTGGGTGACCAGCCAGCTGGCCCAGCCTGGAGTGTGGCTGCTGCCTCCGCGGTGCAGAGACCGTGGTTGTGTCCAGTCTTTCTGTTGCCTTCCTGCCTGTCCAGATGTTGCTCTCCAAGTGTCAAGGGCAGCCCTGTGCTCGCTTTGCCCCTTTCCTGGCAGCCGGCCTTTATTTAAGTACTGACTTTGATCTCAGTGTGGTGCTGTGAGCCGCTCCACTTTGCTATGTGAAGCCAGCTGGAGGATGGGTTACCCAATGCATGAATTCACAGATAACTTTTAGTGCAAATAGTCTGACATAAAAAAAAGGAAACACAAAATAAAATTATGGAATAATAACCAAATGTGGCATTTCAAGTCCCCTGCCTTTTCCAGGGGAGCATCTCAGGCTGTTACACTCCCCCACAAGTTACTCAGATAAAATTGGAACAGATAAAGATCCCAAACCAAGCAATATTTCGTGTGCAAGTATGAGGCCTGATCCAGTACTCAGCTGAGTCAAGAGAAAGACACCTATTTGCTTCCCTAGGCCATAGTAAGCATGCTTTTGCCAGAACATGGAGTCTGATTTATACATCTGCACACATAACATGATATTTTGCTATGAAAACTTTCCATTATACCTGCCTGAAGCTTTGTCTCCTAGATTTACTGCTAAGTAGTGCTTCTTCCCTGCACTGATAGAGACAGTCAGTGTCTGAGGAGTCATTATTTCTCATACAAGTACATAAAACTGGTGTTTCAGGTCTGATGTTACAGCTGCTCACTGTCACCTTGGTATCTGCTGGTGCCAGTTACACACTCCACAAACTCTTTGTCAGAGTGCTTACATTTTTGCTGGAAAGCTTTCAAGTTCTCTTTGCGAGTTGAAATCCACATCACACACAGGCATACAGGCATGTACACACACTGCTTTAAATATCATAAACAAATGATACCACAAGCCTTTTCAAAGCATCTTAAAGAGCTCTTCTCTTTCATAGGATAATATATATGGATTTTTCTGAGGATGCCTTACACACTGTTTTTTGGTTGTGTTTTTTTTTCTTTTTTTTAATAATAGGAAATAGGTGTTTCCTCAGTGCCTGAATTTTGAAATCTGGAGTGTGGGTTCTTCAGTAGATGTGGCAGCATGTGGGTATTCTCTCCTGTTTTTAGAACTCAAGTTGCTATAACAACCCACGGCATCTGTTCAACCCACTACCTAAGCAGACTTTTTTTTTTTCTTTTTTCTTTCTTTCCTTTTGGGTCTCCTATCCTTCTGAAGTCAAGTGCTTTGCTTTGATTTTTATTTAAGGAGCTAGCTTATGCTCCAATGTCTATATGCAGAATGAGCTGAAAGAAGACCAAATCTGTGCTGAAAAGATCACAACTTTTGTAGAGTATCTGGCTGAGTGGGATGAGTTCAGGGCTGGGCCCTGTTCCTGCTGAAGTAAAGATTCACCAGTTCCTGCTGTGAGCCTGAAATTCACTGCCATGGTTCGTGAAAGTGGGGGTTTCTCTGTTGAATGACAGACAAGTGATGGACACTACCAGGGAGCCACTGACAGAACAAGAGCCAACAGATGGACAATCTGTATAAATGTCTGTGTATAATTGTTATGTTTCCTCCTTATCAACTGCTTTCTTCTCTTTTGGAGAAAATTCTGATTTTTATTGAAATGGATTTTTTCCAGATTGGGGGTCAGGGGAGGGGGAGGAATAAAAGAGATGGAATTTTTTAAATTCATACCAGACCAGTGCCACATAGGCACTGGGGTTTCGATATCCCACCCTCCTCCATGGATTAGCTGTCCAGGTTTCATGCTTCATCATAGAGGACTGCCTGTGAAAAAGAGGAGCTCGTCAGTGCTAGAGTCCCTGGCTGCGGTGTATCAGGGAAAGTGTAGACCAACTACCAAGTCCTACACACATAAGAGAATGGGAAGGTAGCTACAGTTCCAATGAAGTAGGCAGGACACTGGCTTCAACGGGAATATTTCTGGTTTAGGATGAAACGTTTTATCTGTGAGTTTTTAAAAATACTTAGGATTTTCTATCCATATAAATCACTTTCATTAAAACCTCCGTTTACCACAAAAAAAATGCTTTTCACAAAAGCATTTGCATTTTCTCATCAGCCCAGCTCCAAAATGCTGCTACTGTCAATCAGCAGATAGCAGTGCTGGGCATATGCAGATTCGTCCAGCCCCCATAGTAATGGCTTGTCAGAAACAGGGAAAGGAGATGGCATTTCTTAGGGGCCCCAGTCCAAGCGTGTTGAATGTTTCAGAAGCAATGGACCAATGTTCACAATAATCTGCAGAGCAACTGACTCTCCTAATATGTAATTCTGCACACAGGTAACCTGTAAATGAACTGATGTATAAGCTGCCCTGTCCTGACCCAAACACACCTCTGAATTCATGTCTCCAAACCAAGGCACTGCTGATGAATGTGCTCAGAGCTATATACATGGAGAGAAGGCTCATTTGTGGGTAGGATTTTCAGGCTTTTGGCTGCCACATGAGCTCTGCAGGAAGGTGGCACTGGGAAGCAAGGTCCTTGTTGTCTCATGCAGCTGCCCCTGCCTGCAAGGAAGCTCTCCAGCAAAGAGAGCGCATACAGCTAGCGAGAGGCCTGGTGTGCTAGAGTGACGTATCATGTCACTTCAGCCTTGGACACCCCCTGCCCCTTGTACACCAAATATTGAAGGCAAGAGTTCACAGGGACTAGTAGGCTCAGAAGCGAGCGGGGCTGAGCCACACAGGGAGGAGACAGAGGCTCTTGGATCAGAAGAAGCAGTCCTGGGGGACAGGAGATGGCTCAGAGCCACCCCAGGGACTGGGAACATGGAAAGGCTCCAGAGAGGTCTGTCCTCCCACAGTCGCTCCTTTCTCCTGTGCCACCACTAGACCTAATCTTAATCTTCACTTGCACCTAAATACAGAGCAATATCTGTACCTGCCAAGGAGAGCCAGACATAGGCAAGGTGTCCTTCACCTCACATCAGGACTTTCAGGACTAACCGTAAGTAATCCAGTGCCATGAAAACTCCCATGAGGGGCAAGCAACCTGGTTTCCCGTTTGTCTCAGGAAGCACGAGATAATTTTCTCTGAAATCACACCTTTCTCCTTCAAAGCTTCTGTGTATATTTGGTAACTTTTACATATGTCATTTCTGTACGACAGCCACAGCTCCCACCTGGAGTTTTGCAACATTGTCCACATGTTACCTTTCCTGCAGGATATAAATGTGTTACTGATACTATTTTTGCACTACAGAGAGAAAATGAGAGGAAAAGAAAGCAGAAGGAATGAAGTTGCATGCCAAATGCCAAACTGGGGCTCACCTTGCACTATAGAAAAGAGAACCCAGAAGAGCCACCTTTCTCCTTTACCTTGCAAATGCCCAGAGACAGGGTCTCTCTCTCTGGGCACAGGGATGAACACCATCCTGAGCTGCCAGCAATCTTGTTGCTGGTCAGGCTCCTGAGGAGACACATCTGAACTGCCCCACCTCACCCCCAGCAGGTAGCACTGGCCTCTGAGGCTCAGCAGCTATGGTGCAGTGACACTTGGGCTGTGCTGGGGGATGTGGCAGATCTCAAAGCAGGGCAGGAGAAACCAGGACCAGGCCACCTTGCCATCAAAGAGCTAGTCACATTCAGCCTCTTCACCGCTTATGCTGCTGTGGTCCCACTGTGCTCTGCCATGAGAGATAGATAGAAAGACTGCATTTCCTTGGGAGAAATTGTGTGGGTTGTTTTTATTTTCTCCCCAAACACTTTCTGATGAGAGCTGTCAACACAGCTGCCCCTCAGATGGCCTCCAGTTCCCCAGACCAAGAGCCCTGCAAGAGGAGGCTTCACTGTGGAGCTTGGTCAGCCCAGGGAGAGGTGCCCTCTGAGGCTGAGGGCACTGCCAAGATGGGAGCATGAAAACCAGTGCAGGACAGGCAGCAGCACTAAGAGCAGACCTTCATTCATCAACAGTCGTCAACGTCCTTGGCACTAGCAGTGCCCCCTGTTTCTTTCCCGTAGTCTGAAGGCAAAAAACATGTGGGCATCCTCACTGTGATTCCAGCAGGATCCCTGTAGAAGTGGTTGGAAAGAAGTGGAGAAGCACAGAAGCAATTGTAGCTATTGTAGTGATCATGTAACCCAAAGTAAAAGTGCGAAGGGTGACCCTGAGGAAGATTTCAGTGTTTGGACAGGAGCCACATTTAAGAACCTATACAGTGTGGCAGCTCCAGCTCAAGAGCCAAAGAGCACGTGCAGATGGATTTATCCCACAAATACTTCCTAGTGACACGAGGTATCACAGTGCAGCACATGAATCCTCACCTTTGGAGACAGCCATGCACAAGTACTCCCGAGTAGAACAAAAAAAAACTGGGCTAAGAATTGAAATAATTTCCAACATGCATATGTTTGGTTCTACTCTATAGGACGATGACTCCCTTTTAATCTCCTTCAGTCTTACCCTGGGTTGTAGTAAATCAGCACAGGTAAACCAGCACAGCAAGCCTAACATCAGCTGAGGACCTGGTGTTCAGTATAAAGAACGTCTGCTAAACCATTATGATGTTCCCAAAGACTGGTTATTGGAAAGGCAGGAATCTCAAGATTAGTCTAGTGGAAAACACAGACACACATAAATTTTATCCTGCACACTTATTTGATTTGCACTCTGAGAAATGCTAGTGTGACCAAAAGGTAACATCTGAATATTTTAAATGGACAAATTTTTTCTATTCTACTTTACCAAGACTTTTCTTACTGATTTGGGCAGGAAAGAGGCCATGTAGGCATCTGTTTATTCAGCAACTTTCTCTAAATCCCAGGATTAATAGACTGCTACTATGAAGCCTGAGCAGGAGTTAATACAGATAGAGTCAGACTTTACTGTAACTTAACACTCCGATCACAGTAACATGATCTGACCCAGAACCTTCATTCCTGGGTGTAGGTTATAAACAAATGAAATAAAGATTTCTTTCATTATAGACATGGAAGTTTTGATCACAAATGACTGAAGTTCCTTATGAAAAGTCCAGTAAACAATGTAATCTACCTTTTAAAGCTTTATTTCAAACTTTAATAGTAGATTTTCATCCCTATTCTGCCAGACTTTGGATCCAGACAAGTGTACCAATCTTCTGGTCATATCTCTGCATTGATACTTAGAAATCATAGATGTAAAATGAAAGTTCTCCACCTTTTACTATGCTGAACTAAAATCCCGATGACAAACATCCTGATCAGTATGGCTGTTCCCTAAATTAGGATCCAGAACTGGGGCTCAAATCCACTGGGTGTCTCGGGAGCTCACACTGGCTGCAGGGAAAGGTGTTCCACCCTGACAATCAGGCAAAATTACAAATCCCCCTGAATATTTCGGGTGTTTGGTACTTTGGTACCATTTTGAGCTCTTTGCAGTAGGGTTCAGTGACGTTAAAATCTGGACTCTTCCATATGTGTAATCAGCATTGACAGCTTGTTAAGTAATTCTTCTGCAACCCAGCAAGGTGAACATAAGAGATTGCCTGTGTTCCTTGGGCAGGTTGGGACCAAACACAGACCAAGAGATGTTTAAAAGTATTTTCATTAGGCAGCATTTCCAGCTGTACCACTAACACTGTTCAAAATGGAAAGCAATTCTCTTCCTGGCACCATTTCAGAAGATTTAAAATGCATCATTCTAATTACTGCCTGACAAATAATCCTGGAATGCTAGCTGGGAAGTTTGCAGTGCAGACAACAGATATATTGTCATCACACTGGTATATTGAACTTTTTATGACGTCTAATATCTCTAGGTTATGAGTGAAAGGATCTTTTGGCACTGGCAGAGTACAGCCCTCTAGCACACAAACTGAAGGTTCAAACGTTAGTGTGACACAACTATAAGCCCAAGGTCATTTTGTGGTAAAACAGTCTAGAAGAGTTGCCAGATCTGTCTTTGGACTACTCTTGATCACTTTGGACGGTGATTTCATTTGGTCTTTCCAGAAATTCATAGAATTCCTCCACATTAAATTAACTCTTCGCTGCTCTGTTTTGTTACAGAGCGACTGCCTAATCTCAGGAAGATCAGGGTTTCCTTTATCAAGCCCACACATAGATCTGTATCTGTTTCTAGCAGCAGAGCTCGATTCAAACTTCTTCAGAGGTCTGAATAATTCATTCTTTTCCCCCTCCCCAGGTTTCTGGCAGCAACTGGGATCTCCACGTTCCAAAATACCAACAGGAACTTTGTTCTCCTCATATACACAGCCCCGCTGCGGCAGTTCAGGGGATGCAGAGACTTCACTGGGCTGTGGATATGCCTGCTTTGGCTGTTGTTTCAGGAAGCTCCCATGCCAACTTTTCTAAGCATTGCCTGTCACTTGTATGAGGTGACATACAAGTCACCTTCAACATGCAGAACTGATTTAAAGCCAAAGCCTAAGTGAGTCCAAGTGAACAAGTGTGATTCACATGTCAAGAGATCAAAAGAAGTTTCAAGTGGGAAGAGCAGCCATTAGGAGAGGTAAGAAAGTAAAGACAGTTTAAAGTTCCCTGCGCCCCTGCAATGCTTATACAATCATGAACTGAACTGAATAATGTAACTAAAAATTTTGCTAGCTGCCATCTGTAAACACCTCTGGCAGTAACTGCTTATCACCCAGGCTAGCAATGTGGACTGATTTCATGGTATTCAATGAATTTAAGCTTCCCCCCCCCTTTTTTTTTTCCTTCTAAGAAATAGCTATTTGACATAAACATCTTTGTTTGGCATATCACTAGGAGATCTGCTGCTAATTATAATGCTGAACCCAGATGCTGGTGGAGGAAATTAATCTACGTCCTGCGTAGTTTGTTGGGCTTGTTTTAGTAGGTTTGCCAAATATTTAGTGAAACCCTCATATGACTTTTATTATCTGGAGATAGATATTAAAGGGCCAAATACTGTTCTCATTCTCACTGGTGTAAACCTAGACAGCTCCATGGAGGGAAATAAATATAGTTACATTACTATGGATTTACATGACGTTAGTCTAGATTTACAGTACTGTAAATCCTCAAGAGTGGAACTAGGAAGCTAAACCCAAATACTCCATCACCTAAACCTGGGCTCTGCTCTTAGCTGAAAAGCAAAGTTTCAATCCTGAGCAAAATGCCAGTATTCAACATGTATTTTGCTACATTGGTATACAGAAATCACTTTTATTTTGCAAGTTGGCCTACAGAAAACACCTATGGAATAATTGGCATCAAAATGACTCTGCTCAGAAAAGCAAAAATGTTTCATTACAAAACAGTTCAAGCTATGAGCTGCTCCACGGGCCAAACAACTTAATTTGCCTGCTTGGCTCACCTGAGTTTCCCACAACACCCTGTAACACATCACCAGTGGAGGAAGGCCTGTCTGTGTGGGCAGGGTGAGTGCCAGCCTTGGACATACAGACTGCAGACCTGAAGTCCCAGGAGGCACCAAGAGCTCACTTTGGCCCAAGGGAAGTTCACACAAGTCCCCCAAAGGAAAACATTTCAGTTCCACTAGGAAAAATGGTCCAACCAAAAAAAAAAAAAGAAAATACATGTTTCAGCTGCAGAAAAATTGACTATTTCTCTGTAGAAAACATTGGGTTTTGCTCATCTCCCCTTTCCCTACCCATTTTTACAACATAATATTTTCCTGTTGCAAAACTGGGAGGTGGGGAACCATCAAATAACTGGTATTTCCCACACAGAAAACAAATGTAAGCTTTTGTCTCTAAGCTTTAAACTAACTAAAAAACAAACAAAAAAACCCCAACAACCTTTAAACCAAAAATCCCCAAAGTCAGCATTCCCCAAACAGAAGCAAATCTATGTTGTGAAAAGTGTATTTTTCATGAGAAACAAAACTGACAGAAAATTTCCCATCCTGCTCGCAGACAAAACTGAGTAAGCCAGAAGAGCATCCCTGTATGCCAGCTGACATTTAAGGCAGTAGTATCATTTAAGCAATACAGACCTAAAGACAGGAAATTTCCTAGGGAAAAAAATAAAAACCCTGCTGAGAGATGAAAACCTCTGGTACAATGAATGGCTATTAACCCCAGCTGGTCATCATTTGCAGGAAATGCCATAGCCCTCAACTGGAGTGATGATTTTAGAAAGAAAACAGATATTTATAAAGTAATAATATAAATTTTTAATTTAAATAGATGATGTGGTTTTATCTATGGCATTTATAATGCATCATTAATTGTAGTTACTCTGTTGGAAAGCCACTTTTCAGAGAAGCACCAGGTCCTATGATTATGAGTGTGAAACAGGCTGCTGCTATCAGAAGGGGTGGAGGGAAGGGAGCTTTGCAGAAGACCCCTGTCAGTAAGACATGATTTCCCATTTCGTGGAACAGGCTGCGGAGCCCAACTCACAAGTTAAGAGATCCTCAGGGATCCATGTAGATCAAAGTAATTTACAGGAGCCTGAGGCTAGCTGTACAACAGAGCAAAGTCCAGTTCTCAGCCTGACAGTAATTGAGTGGGACAGATTTTAGGCAAAACAAGTTCCTGCTTTGTGCAGTATTTGGAAGGCCTCCACAGTTTGTTCCTACCCAGGTACAGTAAGCAGCAGCAGAGCAAGTTCTCTGTTGAAAGGATCCTCTTTTATTGTAGATTTGAAGACACTACCAGCAAATAAATCACTTCAGAACATTTATTGTCTCTCTTACATCCTTTTGCTCTGATATTCTCTGTGGAGCTGTTTGCCACCTGAGTTTGCTCTGCATTTTGCCCAGACTACACAGGTTTAATTTTCAAGTGTCTTTTCCAAGCCAGGAGGGGAGAAGTAATTTGCTACATTAGCAGGCAGGTTAAGTATCTTTCCATGCAGCAGCAAATGCTTATCCTTTTTGACAGACGCATCTGGAGCAGCAGAGGGTACGCTCACCTTTGATGTGGGTTTGGAGAACTCCAGTGCTTTGTGTACTCTTTTGGGCTAAAGCAAACACAACATAATTTGCCTTTCTGCAGCATGGTTCCAACTCAAACTAGAATTTGCCAAAGCAAAACAATGCTAATAAAGCAAGTGTGAAGGAAATCCGAATATTCGTGATTTGCATGGCATTATCTTCTACGCTCCTCTGGACACCGGAGTAAAAATGGGAACTTAGACTTGCATTGTTCTGCTAGAAGCCCAGCTACACATCACAGCTCCCCAATCAGCACTACTCACAAAACAGAGTTCAATCTTGCTTTCCAGAGGAAGGCCTTCAACTAACAGCTTGTGCTGCAGCCGCTCACAAGATAAACCTTCCTCCCCACACAGGGATCTGAGGGACAGAGGTTTTGACCAGAATGCCTCTGAGGACAGTGGTAAGAGCACAGAAGCCCCAGGCTATTCTAATGTACACCCCATACATTCATGAATGGAGCCAGGGTATAGAGGATGCTGTTTACAAACCAGTCCAGTTACCAGTCTAAAGGGAAAGAGCAAGCTGGAGACAGTACAACCTCTCCCTTCTAAACTGCAACAGGGTTTCCAGAATCACAGAAATCACAGCAGAAATGTGGTTGCCATAGATTTCAGAAACTGACTTCAGGTGGGCAACCTGCTCTGACAGATTTTGCATTAACACGCCAAACTGTACTTGCTAACACTTCACATCAAAAAGCAGGTGCACGCATACATGCGCAAGCAGCAAACCAGGACTCCAAGCCCTGATCCAGTTGGAGCTCAATCCAAGGAAGCATGGGACACTGCCAGGGTTCGAACATGAGGCTTGGCTCCAGAAAGGATGGGAACCACTAGACGACACACTTCTTTGGCACAGGTGGAGCCCAACCCCAGAGATTTGGAAGACAACCAAGTACAGACAAGCCACTACAGCCGGCATTCAACACAGCTTCACACAAGCGTCCTCCTGTAACCTTCTAGCTTTACAACCATTTGCACAGTGAAATGGCAGTAGCAAACTGCAATATGAAGAACAGTAATGCTTTCAGAAATCAGTGTGATATACACTATAGAATAATTCTTCATACGGGTAAATGTCCAATTATTTTTGTGGTATACTTTTGATTGTCGTTCAGTCCACAATGAATGCTATCAGTGTAGTAAGCTAATAGAACTGAAATGTTAACTAAGATTATTGACAGTGATAGTATCTGGTCCATTACAATCTCTGCCTAGAGATTGTGGAGTTCATAATAGCTAGCAATAAAATATTTTTGTCCATAAAGAAGGAAGATAACTGCTGCACAAATACTTTGCTTAAAAGTACTCGATGACTTAAAATATCTAAATAAATAATGCCATATTAGTTGGAACAAGCATTGTAGTTTCATAAAGAGTTCCTTGCACTGTCCTTTTAGTTACAAATACTGTTTTTTCAAGGGCAACCTAATACAGAGTCATTTAAATTGCTAGCATTTATCTCTAATAAACTGCAACCTGATAATCAGGGACTATAAAGGATTAATTTTTCTCTTACATTATCACAGAGTAGCCGTAAAATTACAAAATCCACAGAACCATGTGTACCTAGTCCTAATGACAAACACAGGGCTTCATCCTTCTGGCCTCAGCAAAACCTGATAGACTGGGCCCCCGAACAAAAAGACTAAAATAGTTGTGCCCCTCAAATATTTACTCATACTTCCTCCTTTCTCAAACCAGATGCCAAGCTCCTGCTGCCTCTTCACTTTTAAGAGTATTTGGCTCTTTGCTTTAATTCTTCTTGTGCTCTGCATGAGCAGAAACGCCTGGTGCAGATCATGCCCACTGTTACATTTACACCAGGAAGGGATGGGGAGAAGAGCTGCCGCTTCTGTTTTACGAGAGTGCTTTGGGTGTTGGCATGTACATACACAAAATGACTGTTTTACTTCCTCCTCAAGACATATTTTATTGACTTATTTATTACACCTTCATTTTACTTAGGGTGGACAGAAACACCCTGTTTAGATTCACTTTTATACCGAAATCCAGCAGCAGGAGGAGAACTACAGTTCCCTGTGCTAATACTACAAGAACACAAGGATGGCCTCACTGAGTTTACCCTGTGCCCCAGGCAGACCAGGGATCCTTCTCTAAATATTAATTTAAACGCCATAAATTCTGCATCAGGCAGATGAAAACCTACTTTACAATTTGCTTTGTCCACCTCATTTCCACTTACCCTGAGTGCCAGCCATCAATACCATTTGCCCCACACCTCTATAAGCTTCTCTTTTCTCCTCCCTTTCTTGGATGCCCTTTTGCCTTTCCCTTTCTGTTGACTAAATTCAAGATATAGGATGAATTTATGAGAAGAGGAAAATATTGAGAGGAAATATTGGGCCAGGCACGTGCTCCATTTGGCTCCATATTGGGCCAAAATGAAGTCAGGACAGGTTTGACAGCAAACAAGGTGTGTCCTCACTTTGGGCCAGGCACGTGCTCCTGCTAATATGGAGGGAACGGTGTTGCTGGCATGGCATCTGTGGGGAGCACAGGCTGTCCCATGTGCTACCTCCCCAGAGACGGAGACAGCCTGACTCTGCTACCAGATTCTCCCGGCCTTTCCCTTTTTTAAAGGGCAGGGGAAAAGAGAGGCCCATGTACAAGCAGTATAAATAAATCCAAATAGAGACATAATTAGACTGTCTTTGCAACAATACAAAGAACAGCAAAAACACAAGTCTTTAGTAATAAATGACGTTTTTGGTCTTGAACAGATTATAAGTGCTATGGAATTGAAAGTCAACATTTTCTTTCCATTCACTAGCTCACATTTCTCTTACAACGGAGCCCCTTTTAATAGCTAATCACAGTCACCATATCCAAGGAAGGGAACAAGCAAATTGGCCTACAAGTCTTCAGCTCTGCAAGGTGGCAGCTGCATGAAAGATTTCAGGGAGAGGTTGGACCCAGTCAAGGCACATCAGGGACACCCGGGGACAGCTGCAGTCCTGGGTACCTTTGCTACAAAACACTCTCCAGAATCAAGGGCTCTGGGATCCCACAGCCATCTATAAAGCCAATAGCTAAAACCTCTTTCACTGCAGTTTTTGTTACCAATGGTTTTATCGTTTCTCCACAGCAATGCCCATGAGCATTTGATGCTGATGTATCTCTACTCAGTCATGATTTTCTCTGGCACCCAGAAAGGTATGCCAAGCTCAGCTCCATGGCCTATGTGCAGTCATTTATACCAGCACAAAGCAGACTGAAATCACTTTAGGATGAGGATGGCGTTTGCTACCTGCTTGCTCCACTGCAGGCAACCACCCCCTTTCAGCCAGATGCAGTGCAATGGCAATTCCAGCCTCAGGCCTTTAAAGGCTGCAGCTCTGCTCTGTCCCGTTCACTTGCCAATGGGGCTGTCTTTAAAGTTTTGAGCAAAGCGCATTTATTGAAACTCTGAGGGAATCAAGGATTCATTAAATGCCCTATCAGATGTAAGATGCATTTTGCATGGTCCTGCAAAGGAAATTTCTGCACTAAGTTTAAAAGAAGTCACTGCCAAATATTTCAGAGGAATAATGTTTATATATTGAGACTGATTCCCTCTCCCTGTTGGAGCTACAGCCATACAGAGTCAGTGTAAGCCAAAGCAGAATCAGGTTCTGGCTAATTTTAAAGTACTGCATGGCTGAACCACTAACTAGGTGTGGCAAGTGGGTGGAAAAGCTATTAATAGCAAACAAATAGTTTTGGCTACCTAGGAGTTAGGAACTCAGGAAAGAGAGGAAAACGGAGAAAAGACATCAAGCACAACCAATCACATTAAATGGGTCAGAGTTTAGGCAAGCAAAAGCTTGTCATATCCCTTTTAAATATAAGGCTAAGTTTAAGAATAAAAGACACAATTACAGCTGAAAAAACAGCTCTCTTAAAGACCAAGTGAATAGTTCGACGTCCTGCATCCTTCCAAAAGAAACATTTCTAAGGTGGAATATATACATAAAATACCATCAGAGACTCAATAACAATTTTTTTAAAACTACTGACCCATAGAGCATTCCCTTCCTAAGAATGTATTCTAGGTGTGAAAAGTCACCTTGTAAACACATTATGATTTTACAAAGGCTGTGTGTTGGAGCAGAAGTGTTCTCCAGTCAAGCAAAAAAGCCAGACCAATCTGTAGAGCTCCCCAGGTACAGTCATCCTGTCCCCAGCCACAGCATCTCTCTGTGGGCCTTCAGGGACGGACTAAGCAACACGGCACAACGTACATCCTCCACTAATATCAGGCCCGTTATTATTTAGCCTTCATCTTTCCAAGTTCTGGATCCCATTTCTGCTCATGCTGGTGTTAACAGACACTAGTGAAAAGCCACAACTTGACTCCCTCATTTCCTGGGCTACCCAGGCAGAGATAATGTAAAGGCTCCCCAGCTAACATGGGAGTCACAAGCCCTTCTACTAGGAACTGCAGCTTTGGGTCTTCAATGCTGTTCTGAACAGTTTCTTTTGATCCTCAGTTTTGTAGTTTTAAAGTCTGGCCTCAAGGGGGAGTTGCCAGAGTTAAGGATCTGCTTTGATCAGCATGTGCACGTTGTAATAGTCTTGAAATTCTGGTAGTCCCAAATTGCATTGCCAAGATAATCCTTCTCCTACAATTTCCCTTAGCCTTTGAGCTGTGCTTTCAGTGACAACCCACAGTGACCTTCTGCCAGCTGGAACCTGACCATTGCTCCTGAAATACAAATCCACATCAGTGAGTTTGTTCCAGTCAATTCTACAAGCCAAATCTGAAACCCATCCTTGTCAATAGGAGCCCAGAACTGATCCCACTGGCTGGATCAGATCTTTGCACCAAGCACACACTGATCATAGGAATGCCAAATACTTTGCAGGATGGTATCCTTGGTTTCCATTAATTTGCAGCGCATCTTTCCAGACACAGCTAAAGTAGTAATCTTCTGCTCAATTTTCCACAGTTTGGATAAAAATACAGCTATTTGGTATCCTGCTCTCAGCAGCATGGACATCAACCCAAACCTGTCTCAGCTAAATTGACAAACTCTCTGCTGCTTCTTGCGGCTGGTGCCCCATGGCACATTTGGCTTTCTTATCAGGATAAGCTTGGTGCCATGCACTTCATGCCATCTATTCCACAGGGCAACATATTTACAGTGTTTACAAAACAGAAAACATTTGCAGCATTCATTTCATCAGGGTGTTCACATACTCCACATCTCTGATGACAGATCATGCACCACCAGGCTGCTTTGAGGAGCCTGAGATAATATGGAAGAGCCTTGGCTCAAGTTGAGGTCAAAAGCCTACAAATAGTTTTCAGACAAATTCACCAAAGTGGGACACATTAGGTCAGCAATACCTTGAGAATATGACTGCATGTAATTTTATTACTGAATGTGAGAAGGAGTACAGACACATGTAGTTTCTGGGCATGCAGGAAGGCAGGTGTGCAGGTGATGAACCACGGTGAATCAGTGGATAACAAACAAAGCCTTACACATATTCACATATCCAGCAGGTCGAGGGAGGTGATTCTGCCCCTCTACTCGGCTCTGGTGAGACCCCACCTGGAGTACTGCGTCCAGCTCTGGAGCCCTCAGCACAAGAAGGACATGGAGCTGTTGGAGCGAGTCCAGAAGAGGGCCACAAAAATGATCCGAGGGCTGGAGCACCTCTCCTACGAGGACAGGCTGAGAGAGTTGGGGCTGTTCAGCCTGGAGAAGAGAAGGCTGCGGGGAGACCTTATTGCGGCCTTTCAGTACTTAAAGGGGGCCTATAGGAAAGATGGGGACAGTCTTTTTAGCAAGGCCTGTTGTGACAGGACAAGGGGTACTGGTTTTAAACTAAAGGAGGGTAGATTTAGGCTAGATATAAGGAAGAAATTTTTTACAATGAGGGTGGTGAAGCACTGGAACAGGTTGCCCAGAGAGGTAGTGGAGGCCCCATCCCTGGAAACATTCAAGGTCAGGTTGGACGGGGCTCTGAGCAACATGATCTAGTTGATGATGTGTCCCTGCTCACTGCAGGGGGGTTGGACTAGATGACCTCTAAAGGTCCCTTCCAACCCAAAGCATTCTATGATTCTATGATTCAGGAGCTCTGGTCCAAGCACAACATCCCTGCACCACAAGAACACATCCAAGACACAAGGTGGACACTGCTGGGTCCGTCAGCAGCCTATCTCAGGCCTCGTGGCATTTAAGTGGGGTTCAGGGACAGAAAATTCTGACAGTTGAGGCTGAGTTTGGTTCAAGCCTGATCTCATCCCTTATCAAATGGACTTTATCCTGTCCACTTACTACAGCAAAGATGTGCTCCTTCCCTTCAAACTATGGCCCCATGGAAAGACCATCTGTCAAATATCCTTTCCAAGGGAAAAGAGGGTTCTTCTCAAGTGTCTTAAAGTTATGGGCAAATGTATTGCCTCCTGTACATTTGTCTAAAGTCCTTTTCCCTTAGATGTAAATCTGTGCTGTAACCACAACTCATATTCTTACGCAGCTTTTCTCAGGTATCCATAAGCAAATACTTGAAGCGTTTGTGTATTTGTGCTCTAAACCCAGTCCGACTTGCCTAGGTTTCACATCATATAAAAAGCTGAGCATTGTATCTAACTCTGACATAACACACAAATTTGTTGAAGAGGAGATTGGTAGGTAAATCAGGGGGTTACTCTGGTGCTTTTCCAGCAGCCCCTCACAGAACAGGCAGGCTTTCTCTAAACAAAACCAAAAGGGAAGCAATCCATGCTGCTGGCAGCAGCACACACCGCTGGAGGTGTCCTCCCATTCCCCCACAGACAGCAATGGTGGGGAGCTGCACCGCAGCAGGGTAAGGCCAGCGCTAGTGGGAAGGTGGCCTCTGCCCAGCAGGTCCCATGCTGCTCCCAGCCCGTGTGTACAGGCACGCTCTCTGCATCTGTGGCACGCTCCTGCGTGCTGCATCTCTTGGCACAATGCACGTGGTAAGGACTGGTAAAGCAGTTGAGCAAAGGGAAGTCTCCGTGCAGTATCACTTGTCCATTCAAGCTCTCCACAGATACTAATGGGACAGATGGAATAAGTGATCGGGCTCTAAGTGATCCAGCTTCTACTGGCTCAAAACTAGAGCTTGAAGATGATATATACAGACAATAAACTCTCTAACCCTAAAGGAGATTTACAAAGCAACGGATAATTTGGTTGAACAAAGCCGAATTATCAGACATTTGCAAAGCCCTAAGCTCACCTAAAGGCACAAAGAACTCAAGAAAGTATCAAAAAAGTTACACAGGGAAAGAGAGAGAATAAAATAAATTCCCCTAACGTACCACAAATATCAACCACCACACACTACCTACAAACCATATGTTTTTCCCATCTGTTCTGTTATCTTCAACTAAAATTATAGTATTTGGGCTATCAGAAGAATTGTCAAGCCTGAGCTGGGCAGGATTATAAAACCTAGGTGTTATTACACTTTAAAAGACATTTTCCCCTCCCCCTGCCACAGCAGACACAAGATTATACATTTCTCTTGCTGCCTCCTGGCTCTGGTACTACAGAGGATGCTATGCTTGTTCTCAGCTACAGTAAGTGGTAGGGCATCCCCAGCCCCCCAACAAAAGAATAGTTCCTCTGCCTTTCTGTTTTTCCTCTCTTCTCCATCCTTCTCTCTAGGTAGGTAAAAGAGGGGTGCGGAGGCTGAGGCTGCAGGGCTGCTTCCTGTAGTGCTGTGAACCAGCGAAGCCCATGTAAGTCAGCAGGGAGCTCCTAGTTCTGCCCCAGCGAGGGCCAGCTCTCCGGGGCAGGGCTCCAGGAGCACCACTTGAATTCTCCAGCTGCTGGGCCAGGGTTTCAAATTTGAACCAACAGATGTTGTGGATCGGTGCTGTGTTCATGTAATGGTAGCACAGGAAAAGGACTGGGGCAGGAGAGCAATGGTGTACTTCAAAACATACGGGAAGCAGAGGTCTCCTTGGGAAGTAAACAGTGAGGCCCTGTACATGATCACCAGCATCATGATCACGAGCAACTTCCCTTCCCTGCTGTCCACCTGCATCATAAGCTAGAGAGCACCGTGGGCTCCTTTTACCCTACCACAGAGCCTCCTTCCACAGACCGCATGCCACTGCCACCAAGGAATCCAAGAGCTTTTAGGTGGTCTAAGAAAAAGCACTTTTAAACATAGCCTGGATGGCTCACAGTCGACCCCTTCACCGCTAATCCTACAGCCAGTCTTTCAGGAAGAGCTCAGCATGCTGGATATATAAGCTCCTTAAAAATATAGCCCTAGTTTTGGGGCCACATTTCTAAGATGTGTTCTCCATTGTGTGCTTCCATCCATGGCATGTTAGGTCTCTCCTGCATGCGCAGCAACAGTGCTTTTAAGAGCGTGCACACACAGAGGGAAACCACTTGGAAAAACCCAACCCTGACTGTCAAGTCAAATAACAGCCTTTCATGCTGAACCCTACCCCCTTCATGCATAAGACTCTCTAGTTTGTGTATTGCTTGCAGTAGCTGTCTACCTCTCAGCACCTCCATCCAGAAAGCAACGTGACTCACACAGCTCCAAAAGCCTCCTAGGAAGCCCACAAATAAGTACAGCAGGGAAGACTCCAGTTTGTTTTTTCACTTGAAAAGGATTACGGTAAACGTAACAATTTTCCGCACAGAAGGTCTTTAAAGAGTGTGCAGAATTCCAATAGGTGTCTCATTAATGCCAAGTCGTGGAGCAAATGGTGCCACACTCCTGCTGCCTGGTCCACCTGCCCGTTGCCAAGTGGTTCTCTCCAGCATTGCCTCAACCTGCCGACTGCCAGGTGATGGTCTCCTGCTGCCCCTACCCCTGCTGTGGAACCGGTGCTGCCTCCAGGACATTCTCTCATTTGCTTAAAGAGCCGATTTCTGAAATGTGCTAAAGCTCAGCATCCATCCCTGGGAGAGTCCAGTTCCCCCTTTGCCCTTAAACTGTGCGTACAGAGGGTGTGCTGGCACAGCACCATGTCCCTTCTGGTTTCCAGGGTGGATGGCAGATTGCGATGCAATTTTCCTCCCAGACCCTCTGTATTCATAACTTTCACCTGTCGTAATCAGCAGTCATTTCCAAGCCTGCCACTGTCACAGAAGAGGCAGATGAGTTCAGAAAGGAGTGAGAAGTGTTGTTTTATTCTTACAAATGTCGCTGTGCAGAACGGGATTGTAGGTATCAGTTCAAACTGTGCAAAAAAATTTTTTTTAAAGATTTTTTTTTCAGTAAAGGAAAGGTCTTGCATCAGGGACTCCCATGTACAGGAAAGTAGGAGCAGGCTACAGAGTCAGTCCCCTCCCTTCTCATAATATTCAAGTAAGTCTAGGCCAGGTGGAGCACCAAACACCCTAGAGTGCCCTGGAGAGTGATAATTAGGGCAGGCAGGCAGGCAATGTGGGTGCAAATCCCACTTCTAGGCAGTAATTTCCCTGGCTTTTAATACAAATAGAGCTGTGTAAACAATGGAGTTTGGGGTTCAGTGACTGAGCAGAAATATTAAAAAATTAAATTTTACAATAAACAGGAGGAGTCTTAAGAAGGTCCGCTCTTGATGAAAAATGTTTATCATTATTTAACTCTTTCAGAAAAATCACCTAAGTTTAAAAAAAAAAAAGAAACCACTCTTTCAAAACATTGTCCTTCTTTTTTTCTAGACAGAATAAAAAAAACAACCCATCAATTCATAAATTTGAGTTTGTAAGCTTGAATCATCACTGCAGAAGAAGTGCCCATCTCTACATTACAAATGAAACTGAAAAGCTTTCAGAAGGGCAAAGCATTTTTTTTTTTAATACAGGTATAACTATATGGATATAATGCAAAATATTTCAACCTTTATAGCCAAAACTATTCATCAAATTTGATCTAAATTAATAGTTGGCTTTGATTGCTCCAAAATTGCATTTGGGGCAAATGAAACTGACTAGGTAAAAATAATTAATCCAGTTTTTTAGGCTAGTTGTTTGTCTTTCAATAACTTTATATTCAATACTGCATTCAATGCTGTATAACAAACATACTAAGTTTACAAAAACTGTTCCATTTTTCAAATCTTCCTAAAATCTCGTTAGCAGGGTTGGGTCATTTTTCCCTAGAATTATGCCCTGTAATAACTCTAAATAAGAGTCTAAACTCCGTCCTTCATAATGTCTATGTAGGCTGATGAAAGGCAGTCACACAGCCGACAGAGGAGATTCCTAAGAAAGGAAGAACTCTGCTCATCTTGATCCAAGGAAGAGGGCAGAGGGTTACCAAATACATCTTCACTTTTGTAAAGCAAAGAAATCCGATCTGGAACTGACAAACGTGACTCTGGGAGCCCTACAATGCCATTTGGGAAGGGTCACTTTTAGAGTAGAGCAGGCCATGGAAGCCACCTATGTTTGGGGGAAATCAAAACTTTTATTCCAAAATTAATCCAGGATTTCAGACTTTTTTGTATACAAGACATGAAAGAGATCACTGTACAGGATAAGCAAAGACAAAATCTTGTACAAGGGCAAAAAAGCAGGCTTGCCACACCAGATTTAGAAGCAGGTCTACTGCTGCATTCATTCACCTACATGTTCAGGAGTGCACATACATACACGTGCGATGCACACATGCAGGTGTGCTCACTCACTCACTCTCTTAATCTGAAATCTGGTTCATCTCACAGTTACTGCCACTAAGTAAAGCAACGTGCTGCTGATATTGCAAGGCAGGACAGTTGGTCTGTGATCAACCAGCCAGCCAGAAAGAACACCACCACTGGGGATGCACAGTTTTGCCTTTTCCCACATTGAATGGGGCATTAACTTCAAAGTCTATGATCCCTTAAATCTTTAACAATAATTAATAGGAGAAAGATTACTAATATTTGTGTTTGCCCTTAAACCTGCTCTTGGGGGAGAGAATAAAAGCTCAAAGAAAGTGACATTTTGTACAAGCAAAGTCAACAATATTAGTTATTCCTGAATTGATTTGTCTTAACTCTGGTGTTAATGCTTTACTTGGCCTTGTGCTCCCAAGTGAATTGCATTTAGCACTTCAGTTCCTAGAGCATGAAATATTTCACTGCATAGGTCTCCCTGTGCTAACTAGAGCAACCTGCTGGCTGCAGGAATATCTGCCAGTTGTCATGGGCTACTTGCAGCCCTGAGGAACTGTCACAGCCCAAGGAAAATCAGCTCACACCATCCAGTTCTGGATCCCAGGCCTTGGGCTTGCGGCCTCCAGAGTGCCCCCAGAGCTGGGGTACAGGACCCTGCAGGGAACCAACACACCAGGTGGGCTGACACTTTCCTAGCCCAAGTGAAGGCTCATATATATTATCTCTAGGTGTTAGCTTCAACATTGACCTCAGTGAGTCAATATTTCACTTCAGAAGGTTTGTTTTCTTCAGATGTAAGTAGTGTGATGGATTTTTTTTTCCTTCAGTCAAGATCAATGTATCCTTCTATTCTGACAAGCAAATTTACAACATGATTTTAAGAGGATTCCATGTTCACATCATCGCCAATGTGCCACCTCAGGGAAAACTTAAAAATTAGAAAGCTGTTCTTTCACACCAGTCTGATGAGCAAAGCCAGGTTTCTTCCATCCTGCATGTAACACCCATACCAAGAGAGGTTACACAACTAGAGAGAGAGTTCAGAGAGATTAAACCAGTAGAAAAGACAAACTCTCCAGTTTTTCTGTGTCATCTTTAAGTGACCCATGGAAAGAAAAGTAGTAAAGTTGACAATTTTTTCCTAGGCTTTCACTGCAGATGCACACAAGGCTGTTTTAAAATGCCTCCTCTGTCCCCCATCCAGGCAAACTTGCTACCATATTCAAGAACAGGATGAGCCTCAGGACCCAAAAAATGGCCAGATGAGTAAACTAGCCCTGGAGTCCAGCCCAAACGTCAAGGATCTGAGTTTCCTTTGCAATTTTGAAGCCCACAAATTTCTTGTTATTCTTGCCTTGTTTTAGACATCACTTTATGCCAGGCTGCCATTTAAAAGCTATTTAATTGAACGTACGAAAAGGAAAATTTCATTAGATTTTGTCTGACTGCTTCAGATTCCTACCAATCAATAATGGAGCAAAACCGAGATGGAAAATGAATGTCCCTTATGTCAGGAGAGCTCACTGCCAGGGCCTGATCCAAAAGCCACTAAGCTAAATGGGGGTCCTTGGATTAGGTTCTTAACAAGTTTCAGATGCTCAGTCATTTCCATCAGTCATTTGCAGCGATGGGAAAGAACTTCAAAGGGTTTGATGTAGAACTGAACTTCCAACACTTTGGATCTGAACATCCTTGGACTTGTAGGTATGTTTCCAATCATCTGCAGATGTGGCCTGCAATGAAAGAAAATAGATCCCTAAAGGTTCTGTATTTTGCAGACAGAAAGGTCAAAAAAAGTGTTTTGTTTGCAGGAGATGGTCAGTTCATTCTCCCACTGATTCTTATCAAACCCTCCCACAAGCCAGCTGTGAACCACAAAGGCAGGAGCCAAACTACTGGAATTTAATGGCTCATTCTCCAAAATGTATTGGCTCATAAACATACACTGTGTTCTCATTCAGTGCTAATTTACTTTAACAATAAACTTATTGTGACTTGTATACCCACTTCAAAGAGAGTTTTTATGTGGCAAATGGGAGGGGCATAAGTGGGAGTTTTCCTCTGGTGAATGAAACAAAGATACAGTAAGGTGAAGAAAAAAAGCCTAGTAATTATCCTCCATAGGGTGTAAGGCTATAAAATAGCAGTGCCTCAAATTATTTGCAGACATGTCCACATTTGAGAGAAATAAAATCTTTCAGAGGGTAACACACCTGTGCCACGGGTAATTGCCCTTGCTTGCAAATTAGAACTGGCCCAACAGATGTTTATTCCACCACACACAGACAGCAAAAGCAGTAGGAAAGTCTTTGCCTCTTTGCAGAAGTGGAAAGTGATTAAACCCACCATAAAGCAGTACAAATCAGCTTTGCCCATACTTCTTCCTACAGTGGCTGCTTCAGCAGAGAGCTGACGGTGTCTTGACAGGATAAGCACAGATGTGAGCCAGCCCAGAGGCTGCCTGGGAGGTGGGCGAGACTCAGAGCAAGAAAGTAAACCTGCATCTATGGGGGGGTGACAACTGCCAGGGACACGCAGGATGAGCAGCCTTGAGGTGCACAGGGAAAAGGCAGGTGGAAGAGGGCTCTAGCATATTTGTGAGACCCCATCAAGCCCCAGCACAGAGCCCTGGCAGCAAAGCTGCTACAGTGATTGCTGAGGGAGGACCAGCCCACCCCAGCATCAGAACAACTTGGACCCAGCAGCCTGAGCTTGAGACAAACTAGCACTTGGGTGTTTTTGAACCAGTGTCCAGGGTTTTCTGGCAGGGTTTACAATCCCATTCAGGCACGCCTGGCTGGGCTAGCCCTACCACAGCCCTGCAAGACTGCAGCACACTGAGGGATGGATCCCTAAAGTCACCCAAGGCCCTACTCCCATTGATTTAGCTCAAAAAAACCCAATGTGAGTGTCTGTGAGGAGCTGGCTCTAGCATCTCCCCTTTCTGTTCTGTCCTTAGCAAAAGGATTTTGCTTTCCTTTCTATTCCTAAGCAGTCCCAGATTCCTTTCATGGCACCACTTGATTCAATCTAACCACCCCTGGAGTACAATGTCTCCCCAACATTATCAAAGACTCTACTCTGGAAGAGCAACCCAGCAGAGCTGTTTGTGGGATGTTGGAAGGGACAAGGTCAGCCTGACTTCTACCCTGTATGTCACAGCTGCCTGGAAAAACGCTGACTAAAACAGTTTTTCTTGAAAAAAATCAATATCATTTTGTTCAAACCAAAATGTTTGGGGAAACATGTCTATTATGATAAAACTGTAATGGGGAAAATAGTCCAAACATTCTGTTGCAATCATATCATATAGTTAATGCTACAGTAAATATTTACATTGACCCTTCATAGCCATGCATTTCATATTTAATATGACTATTACATTTAACATTAAATCTAATAGAACAATTTCTAGGGAAATAACCAACATTTCCCTGAATTTGCTTCACATAAGATGCTGATATTTTCATTTTTCACTTCAATTACAAATGATTTTAAATTTTTAAACACTTAGACTTCCTGCCAGCCAGGAACTTGGCTCCTCACCGCCAACAGTCCAAGGTCAGAGTAGTTCATTGGAATTGCTGGTACACCTCCAGCATCTTGCTCCTGTGAGAGCGACTAGGAGATAATCCACCAAACAGGTTATCATGGGGCAAAGCTGGCTGCTTCAGCACAGAGCAGACATGCTCAGCACACCAGAAGTGAAAAGTCAAAAGACAGCACTACCAGCCAGAGCCTGCTCTTAGCACACCTCTCAGTCTGCCAAATGGCCTCTCATCATGTGCGGGCAATCGGAGACTTGTGTTTGACCACAGCAATTTTTTCCTATTTTGTCCCAGTTTGTCAGTCTGTCCCTGAAGATATTACTGTCCCATTCTACCTGCTGAACAGCCGGTGATCTCCATCTTGCATGTGTCACATACATTTACATATATTATTAAAAACAACCCCATTTTACCCGAGTGCGCTGGGAGACACATCACTCAAAGCACCATGTTAAGTCATAGTCTCAGCAGCACGGGCCAGGAGTGTGGTGGCAGCTAGAAAGACACCTCCTCTGAAGCGTTAGACCTACCATGTATGACACAAGTTTAATCTGCAATTCATTTGTTGTGCTTGCTCTGCAGCTGAAGCGCCTTCTTGCAAGCTTGAGCTTTTGAGGTAGGGAGCTTCTTGTGCCCCACAGCTATACAAATGGGTCATTAGGGAAGGCTGCCTGAAGAAAAGGTTTCAGAATCTTTTGCACAGCTGCCATCTACCTTTCTTAAGCATGGCATTCATTTATCTCTATCTATCTAGAGTATATATAACTAACTCACTCTCTCTAAAGGACATATATCCATTGACATCATTTAGCCCAGAAAAATACTTCTGGGATTCTCTATCTGTTTCCAGCCTTAATGGTGGAGACACCCATAAAGGTGTTTGATCAGAGGAATAAAGAGCATGTTTAGAGCCAACACTTGAAGAGTAGTCATTGAAGCCCACCACATTGTCTTTCCTAAGAGCCCATCACACTTTCTTCCTCTTCCTTGCCTTCTAGTTGACTTCAAGCAATTAATTTTCTGAAATTTTTCCTCCATCACTCCATGCGCTGTCTGGGCTAACCAGCCTCATTTTCCCCATCAGAAATGCTCTAACTGACCCTGCTTTACACAGGGAGGTTGGACTAGATGGTCTCAAAAGGTCCCTTCCAGACTCAACTGTTTCCCATCACAACAAAACCAAACCAATGTGGGAGAAAAATCTGAACAATAGAAATAGTTACTTCCAAAGGAACAAACTGTTCTTCCTACTTCATTCACACCCTGCTACTGCACCCTTTTGCAGAATCCCCCCAATATTTCATACAGTCAAAACCTGATGCAGATCTATCAGCTGTATGCAACTGGGAGTCTAGCCAAAATATTTAGCAGGAGTCTTCCAATATTTGTCAAGCATCTTACAGCACCAACTGTGAGTCAGGTGAATGCGGGAGAATTTTAACTTGCATTTGTTTAAACCACACACTGGTAAGCTGTCCCAGTTACTGGAGGGGGTGTGGGGGGGAGTGCTTAAAACAGAAGCCCAGGGCACCTGAAAAACAAGAAATCAGAAGGCATTTGAGGAGATTTTACTCTAAAATCTCATAATTTTTAAGACTCTGTTTTGGTGCACCTGAATTTTAGTTTACCAATACCTGGGCTTGAGAATATTGATATTATCAACTGAGAATGGTTTTGAACATTACAATGTAAAATAAATAGCTTTGCCTTATAACTGTAATTTTTGTGTATTGCATACAGTACACGTTATGAAATATTTCAACTGGATTAGGAAACCTAGGAATCAAAGTAGGCTGAAAAAAGATGTAGTTAATTTCCTGGTATTTGCAGGGTAATTTGAGCAGCTTCTTTTCTCCTCTTGCTTCACCAGAGGACTGTGACTATGCTGAGACCCCACAAATCTAGTACCCTAGAGGGGATTTCTGACCGAACCACGCATGGTTTGGGGAATCCCAGATCTGCTTTGGCCACACTGAAGGCTGACAACAGCCTTCCAGATTTTTCCAAATCCTACTTTCTTTGTCTCTAGTGACATTTTATTTAGGAGAGGAATGAAAAGCATACCTTTTGGTTTACCTGTTTTACTGCACAAACACCTCTATGCTACCTTAGACACCTTTGAAAATGACCACAAGTCACCCACAAGCAGCAGGGATGCCAAGGAAGGCATCCTTACTGCTTGTGGGTGCAGTCAGGATGTCAATTTATCAAGAGACTTTGTCTGCAATGGTCTACACTGGCCATGAAGTGATATTGCACATTATTTTCCTTTCTATCTGCACTTCCTACTAATCATGACAATCTACAAGGAAGCAAGGCTTAATACTTATAGTGTTGTTATCCCACTTTTTATTTCTAGCTTCCTAAGAAAACATAATAAAATTGAAAGCCTCAAAACCACTGCTATTTGAACTAATTCCCCAGCCCAAAAAACACATATGGCCCATTTTCTCCATTAGCAATGACGGGAGAATGGAGTTAACTTAGAATCACCATTCTAATCAAGAATTTCCCTAAAAAGCATTCACAATTTTTTGCTGCTGAGAACACAGAGTATCTGTTTCTGGCACAAATGGGTTAATAGTGCTACCCAGCTGACCCGCAGTCCACACTGCAGAATTTCTATGGTTTCTATTCCTCCTTGCTGGTCTCAAAAGCTGAGACACCAGTGCTATGAGTGCTGTAGTGAGTATCCTCTCCTATGCCCATTCCCTCTGCATGCAGTTGGCAAAACAGACGCTACTGCATATTTAACGTGCTGGAGTCACAGCCCATGGATTACCTTCTAGCATCATGCCCCAAGCACATCATGGGAACTGGCACTAGGAGCACCAGCGGTGTAGCAGCTCCTAACCGAAATGGTGCTCTCTCAAACAAGGGTGCTGAGCCAGGGAATGGATCTAGCCTGTCTCCCCGAATTACTGTAGTCCTCAAGGGCTAAATGCCTCCCCCGCCACCCCAACTCAAGCCACCGCATCTTTGCCTGACAGCTCTGTTACTTGAATACAGCCTGTACTTCCCACCTGGCCAGCCCACTCTCCCTGCTGGCATACAGCCGCTCACTCCCCCCTGCCAGCACCCACTGGCAGTTGTGACCACAGCTGTGAGGCACAATGGCAGGGATTTGGGACAGTGACTTACCACAGATGGCAGAAGGAGCACCTTAGGGAGCAGCTCAGATGCTGACATGGCTTCACCCAGCGCTCACTTGGTGAATGGAGCTGTGCTGCACTTGAGCTTTTTCTTGTTCTCGCTCGCCCCATAAAACAATGCTCATCTTTTGTTTTCCCCCAGGAAGGTGCATGCCACTGTTTGTGTAAGATAGGGCAAAGGCTTTTGCACCCCTGTTCTGGCAGCCCACCCTGGCCCGACTCGGTTATGCACTCCACACTTCTGTTGTTTCTGGTCCTCTATGGTTTTGACCTTATGGTTATTCCTGCACCGTTGAGGTGGGTTGGCCTGAGCAGAGGAGCAGCAAGAGCTCCTTAATCTGGCAAATGAAAAAAGGAAGACTTAAAGGAGATGCTACCAATACTCCTACCAGCCCTCTGGACTGAACACGGCAGAGCATGCAATCAAGGGGCTTTGCAAGGTAACCAACAGCTTACCGCTGGCAGCTCCAGTCCAGCAGGCACAGCCTTCCACAATAAAGAAGAGGCAATGGCTGTATTCAGGTTACCCTGCTGCTGTCTGTGCTCTTATGTGCTACCTCTGTGTTGTGTGCTAAGAAGCTATAGCTAATGAGGGTAAGTACACCCATGCTCTTTCCTTCAGCTGAAGCATAGAAATATCCTGAGGTGCCCCGTGCCTCAGTTTCTCTGTAAATATAACCTATCTGTAACCGTTCTTCCCTGCACCATACTTACAACTGAAAGGTGCTGAGATAACAGGAAATGNTGGGGGGGGTGGGGTGTGCAGGAGTACAGCAGTGACATGTTCTACATCTGACCCAGGAACTCCAGGGTAAAGGTATGAACCACCACTGATTGACAGAATTAGCTTATGTGTTCAGACCTAATGATTAAGACTACAAAAAAAAAAAAATCCCATTTTCCAACACATTTTCTGCTTTCACAGAAAGCTTTATCTAGCATTAATATCCGCGATATGAGAAATAGGTATTCTTTCTGGGAAAGGTCCAGCTGCAAAGGCAAATTTTGTCTCTGCCATTTAAAAAGACATGCTGTCTGTAGGAGGAGAGAGGAGAGCTTGTTGTACCATTAGGTGAACATTTATTTGCTGCATCTTTAAACTCTGGCACACTGTATCAGAAGACACCCCAGCCTTCCTGGGTCTCTCATGTGAAGTACACAGCCTCCTAGTTAATGAGTTACTCAATAGCTCATAAAGTGTCCCCTAGGCTCCCCTCAATCTATAACCATTCCCATGCAGCAAACCAAGCATTGATCACACTTACAGGTGTTTTTCATATCAAATGTCAGAAAGCAGACAAAAGATTGTGCTAAGATCCAATAAATAAATTCTTGATACTTTTTTTTTTTTTTTGGGACGGGGGGAAGATGGGCATCCTTTCTGTGTGTTAGGGGACAGGCCTTTCTAGACTGCTCTTTCACTTGGTCACTAAAATGTGGAAAGACAATAAAACTGTGTAATCATCCCATAACACTTCAGCCCAAGCTTTACATCACAATCTTTCTACTGAGCTGAACCAAGACACAGTTTCTATTTTCCTGGACATTAGGCACAGCCATCGGCAGCTCACACAGACCGCAGCAGGAGGCGAGCATGGCAGAAGCTAAGCTTGGTTTCCTCCAGATCAAAGGGCACAATCCATTGGCACCATAACCCCAGCTAAAGTGTCTGGATGAACTTTGAAATATGCTAGAAAACGTGCAAGTTTGCAAATTAACTTTCATGTTACGTCCCACTCAGCTGGTGTAGAGTGCATTAAATGCTACCATGGAGTGTGTCATAGAGCATACTCAATGGAGGACATTTAGTGTTAACATCTGTACTTACAGAGTCACTGGCAATAACAGGTGGCTAAGTGACTGATGACCCAAGTCTCTAGCACAAAGGTTGCCATTTCTTTTCTATTTGTGGTTATGTCCTACTACATGTTTCTTTCCTCATACACAAATCCTAAGAAATCTATTAAGACTAGAGTATCTGATCAATAGTAGAATATAGTGCAGTTATGAACTATAAAAAAAATGAATGAGTAAGAATTTGAAACTATCTAGCATGTACTCTTAGGGAATTATCATTCTATCCTAAAGGAGACATTTGGTCTAAATGAGTATTTTGCATATAGCTACTTATGGATATGCAATGTATGCCTAAACTAGTATACCAAATAATGAGTGAAATCTTAGCAGGGAATATAGTGCACTTATTGGAAGAAGGTTTTTCAGACAACTGTGATTTCAACAGTTACATTAAATTTATAAAATACTTCAAGAGTTAACACTTCTTCATGGTGCATCCTTGCTATATTTCATAGATTCAGCACTGCATGCAAAGCATACATTAGAAATGATGCATGCTCATGAGCAAGTAGCTTGTATACAAACATACATTCTCTGAACACATGCAGTATACCTGTGCTTGCAGGCACACAGTATTCAATGTTCCTTGACTTTCTGAAGCTCTACGGGCTGTTTTAACAGGAGAATTAAATACCCTTCTCAGTAAATCCCTTCTTCCCCTCAGCTTTCTAGAGAATTTTGTTGATATTTTTTGATTATTTTTGCTGCCCAGCCATAAAATGCACACAGTTAAGGCAGTGTTTAAGGTGGCTTTTGTCTTTGTCCTTTGTTTCCACAAGAACAAGCTTCATTGACCCAAGAACCTTCAAAACAGTATCACTTCACCCACGTTAGTATGCATGGTTGTGCTGCTCAAGCTGCAGAGAAGGCCTCCAGGGCTAGGCATTTCAGCATGGTGCCAGCAATGACATCATCCCCCAGTGATCCTTTGCAAGAACCTCGTAAGTTTGGAGTGGGCTGAGCAGATCTGGACAAGTGCCGGTATGTGGTCAGGCAGAGCTTTCCAAGAGCAAGCAGAATACTGTCCCACCACAGGCTCACGGGAGCACAGCATCCTGCATCTCTGCAAATGCAGCCCTGGAGCCTGAGTGCACCCGCTTGGAGAAGCACGTGCCTCTATTACAGCACCCAGGAACCACTTTTTGCTTCTGCCTTCTGCATGGGACTGTTTTAACACTCACACTTTCAAGTTCCTTTCACCCTTGTGGCAACAAGGGTTGTCAAGAGAGAACTGGTTACTTACTGACCTCTGATCCCACACCTGTAACTGCCTGTGCTTTATGCCCACACCAGCCCAGGCCAAGCTGTGGTTCTGCAGGCCCATGGGAGGCCCCACACCCAGTCCTGCGTGGCTGCAGTGGAAGGGGTAACTGGGCTGGAGGAGGTCTGCAGAACCTCATTATGCAGGGTGGCATTTGCCAAGGAAAGAAGCAGGTTGACTTTAAAAGCATCACGACGCATTTAACCAAGTTGACAGAACGGGAAGAAAGAACAAGAAAACAAACTCAAGGCAAATTGCATTTGATCTGGAAATTATTAATATTTGAGACAATAAAGACAGACCCCCTGAATCCTATTTGCATAGAATCCCTCCTCAGAGCCAAACCACACTTTAAAGGACTTCATCTCGAAAGAGCACTGCCGAATTGAAACAGAACTACTACCATGACTAGAGGATTGTGGTGCCAAAAGATGTCAGATTGAACACGAAACAGAATTTTCATTCTTTTGTGTACTCCATAAATATTAACAACTTGACACCCCATAATGAAAGCAAAATGCACTTAAGCACGGGCAGAAAAACCAAACTAGCCAACCATTCTTCTTTTAGGATTACAATTGGAAATTAGTTGTAGAGGTCAGAGTTTTCCAGCATCAGTGTAGGTTGGGATTAACTCCATGGACATTGTGAGTGCGCAAGAGAAGAATTTGGCTTTGCGTAGTGCAGGAGTATTGCAAACACCATGAAATAGCCACCCCACCCTTCCAGCCCTTTGCTGGATGAAAGCAGCTGCCAAATCCTTAAGTCAGTCAACTGGCCTCAGCCAGTACTTGAGGCCAACAAGCAGAGGAGAGGGGTGCAGCCACAGGGCTACAGCACCTAGCTGGCCTGCTGAGGACCCCTCCTGAAGCAACCTAACACCCGCTGTGCCCAAGAGGCACAGCATCACCCCCTCGCATCCACCAGATATACTGACAGAGTTTGAGAATCACACAACAAAGAAGAAACTTCAGTGGCTGGGCAAGAAGGGACAGGGAGAACACAGCAGCCAGGATTTGCTGCAATGCGTTGCTTTGATTCGTACCAGTTGAGCATTTGCCTATCTATTCTCACTTTGCTCATTTATCTGATAGAAGGATCTGTATGGCTTTAGGAAAAAAAGAAACAGTTGTACTCAATCTCATTATTTAAATCAGAAAAGAAGATTTTTGTATTGGGACCCGTGCCCATCAAAAAAGGTAGAAAATTATCCTCTAGGCAAGAACTTCCACCCTCCAAGACATGCAACAAAAAAGTAGTACTAACTGGGGGGGGGAGGGGGGGGGAAGGAAAAAAAAAAAAAAGGCAAGAAGGTAGACTCCAGCCGGTCTGTTTGGGTTTGACTTGGAATATCCACAAAGCACGGGATGTTCTGAATTCCGTGTTTTGCTCGAAGCATCTCTCAACAAAACTTTTCTATATATCCCTTGGAGAGAGCTGAACAGGGCAGGAAATTGCCTCTGTGTGTGGAAAGTAGTGGGGAACAAAAATAGGGAAATAATTGTTTCAGTTATTCCCCCCCACACCCTGCAGACCAGCAAAGGCTTTTGCACACACTATGAGGAAAGAAACATTTATAAATATTTAGCTTATTGCCCAGAGTGGAAGTCAGTTCTAGCACTGCGAAGGGCACAAGTCACTAAAATATAGTTCTGTAGTACCTTGCTGCTCCTCTTAAAAATAAAATAAATTTAAAAAGCAGAACGTTGCTACCATCACATTTACTAGTGCCTTCATATATTTTCTTCCACCAATTTTAGAGGTAACTTCAGGAACTGAAATGAAAATTAAAGGGGCAATGGTGCATCAGGCAATAAGAGTATTCCCCAACCAATCACAAATACTTCAACTTTTGACTCCTTCAGGCTTTGCAAGTCCCCAGAGAGCCTTTTGAATGCCTGCCCTTTGCTTACCACAGAGTTTCACTCACTGTGTCTGAGGCAGGAGTGAGCTAACCTCACTGAAGGCTCCGGACACCAAGACGAATAAATAGCTTGGCTCAAGGAAAGCTCCATTTTGATAGAGAGGCTATGCATGAACACTTTGCCTGCAAGCTCCTGTGGCAGGGATCAGGGCCTGGCTGAGCTCCGAGCTGTTACACTTCCACATCCTCCTCCAGTGCAGGAGGAAGGCACTGTGTAATCTGTTACTTAAACAGCTTCTTTGTGATTTCTTATTGTATGTGAACAGTGTAGTCTTAGGTAAATTTCTGAACCTCAAACTATGCATTAGAAACACAGGAGAGACGGTCACACCCTTGAAGAAACAGAGAAGACAAAGAATCCTGTTGTTTCTAGCATTAAATGAAGTCTATTTAAAGTCTAGGGAACCTAGCAAACATCTGTGTGGGGAGATATTTCTTCAACGAGTCCCTAGAAATTATTTGGGGATCCAGTTACTGTCATCGTCTTGGCTCTTTCTTTAGCATAACCTTGGAAACACTGACCTTACCCATACCATCAAACACAGCCTACAGGAGGACCTTCCGAGCAAGTCTCAGACCCTCCTGAAGGGAGCCCAGTACTGCCTGGGAAGTCCTACCATCTCCTGCTGAGACAAATTGTATTTTCGTGCTCTGGTAAATACAAACTGTGGGTGTACCTCCCTCAAGGAAGGGTTAGAGCTCTGCAATGCTCCTAATCTCTAAATTGTTTAGGTAATTTCATTTGACTTTGCCAATAGATCAGGAATGTATTTTGCAGAATCATTTACTGATTGCTCATTTCATTCCTTTTGAAGTATTCCCAGAAAGTCGAGGAAAGGACAGGGACATTTTGTTCTGTATTGTCTTTCTTCCACCTGCAACCATTAAGATATTTGGCTTTAGGTCTTGTTCAAATTTCCTCTCCCAGTGAAAGAGGGTAATTACTTTCTCTCTCTCTGCCTTTTGCTGCCCACCACTGCCCTTTCTACTCCCCCGGCAGCTGCTTTAGGAGGACATGTAGGAGCAGCTGTAGGAGTATACAGGAGACCAGTGACCCAAACAGAGGTAGCTCACACCAACGCTTCTGGAAGAGGCACACAAGCCACCTCTTGCACCATCACCCTTTTAAAACTCCTGCCACAACAATGCTCTGAGCACCCCCAGTTGCCCGGACAACATACTTCCAGTGGTTGACCAACTCCAGAAAGTGCTTCACCAGGCCAACCTACATTTAAGATCCCACTCCCCGCCCCGNACCCCCCCCCCCCCCCCCCCCCAAAAAAAAAAAAAAGACAGAAAAAGAGTTGTAGAGGATTTTGCCATGGTTGTGCAGGTACTTTACTGCCCAGCCAGCAACACATTCAGGTTAGGAGCTTCTACCTTAACCCCAGCAGCCTGTCCTACCCAGCAGATGCTAGTACCCTTCCCAGGGCTCAGGATGACTTGATCCAACTTTTACGTAAAGTACATAAGAACAACATAAACACATTTACATAAGAGACAAATATGTGTGTTTTTAAATTAGCTCATTCCACAAACATAGGCTATTGAACAGCCCCATCTGCACATGGGGAAGGCAGCAACGGCCAGGTGCGTGCGTAGGAGAGGGGAAGGATGAAGCAAGGAGGAAAAAACAGGAACAAGTAGCTGACTGCAACGTGAGGATGTAGGGAGGAGGAAAGAAGACAGACCATCTTAACGTGGCTCAGCAGCAGACAGGGCTGACCTGTGTCACTGCTGCTGAAGCTAGTGTGAAGCAGAAGGGCAATTCCAGTGCTGTGGGTGGGGATCCTGCAGTCCCACCACCACCAAGCTTCACTCCTCAGGGGCTTTCTGCAAGCTGCTGGGCCTAGGCAAGCCTGGCATTCACCTGAGTGTGTCTGGAAGCCTGATGGGCTGCCTACACTGTGACTGCCATAGCATTTCACTGGGAATGAACAGGGGCCTGAAAGAGTGGAAAAGGAAGAAGCAGCCTGTTATCCTTAGGAATGGAAAAAAAAACACCCCACCTTGGTCCACCTCACTGCCATCTGCTGACATGCAAGTAGCCTGTCTGGAGAAGGGCAAGGATTTACAGTAGCCCTGAGAGTGGCCAGACCTCAAACTTGTTGAGGAGCACCAGCTGAGGGGCAGAGTCCCCAGCACCACTTCACGAGTTTAACTCAGACATCTCATTTAGGTTTGAAAGAGGCTTTTTGAAACATCGAAAGTCCAAGCTGAAAGTTTAGAGCTCCCAAGATGACATCCTTGGCTCTGCCCAGGAAGTCAAGATGGCAGGTGCTAAGGGACGGCAGGCCTACACCAGAGCAGGAAACACCTCCTCTTGAAAAGGGGAGCTGCATTGAGAGGTAATCCATAAATACTCAGTGCCTGGGGTTTGGTCTGGAGCAAAAGCCACAGGGGGATCTCCTCATGTCTGTGTGTAATGCTCTACAATTTAATGATACATATCCTTGTATCTTTAAATCTGCTGTCTGCTTAGTTGCAGATACTAGCTGAGCATTCCCTTGGAAAAACCTATGGCATTACATACCCAAATATTTGAAATTCAATGGACATTGGTCACTTAAGTCCTGCAGGGCCCGCTCAGAAGCATATTCTCAGTCTCTAGGCATCTTTACCTTTATGTATGTGCTTAAAATGACTGAATACCACTGGATTGCATTACGAGTGTCACCAAAAATGATGTGTTAAATATGCTTCCTCTGAACTGGCCTTAGACAATCCCAGCTTTTTACCAGAGGAAATTTGAGTAAATCAAATTTTTAAAAAATTATGAAACCTTTTAAATAGACATACAGTCAAATTAGTCTGTTGAACCTTTTGATATGTACCAAAACCACCACATTTTTAAAAAAAATTACAATTTTGCTAATTTAATTTAAACCAGCCATGAAAACAAAGGATTTAACTGCAGTGCAGTTAATGATTCCAATAAAAAAACTAGCTGTTCACATGTTTGACACAGAGACTTTTCCTGGCCCCTTTTATCTGTCCATACAATACATTGTTAAGTTAACACTTAATAACACCAGATTAATATATAACAGAGAGAAGGTATATTGCAGCCTTATTTGCTCTATTTAGCAAGCTCTATTAAATTGTGGTTTTCTCCCTGAGAAGACTGTAAATATACCAATGTTCACCTTTGAGAATGAAAGTCTAAAGTGCAACTTAATATGGGCGAATCACTTGGCAAGTAATTTGTGACCCTCAATTTGAAATCACATTAAAAGTATCTATTCTGCTAAATAGGGGATCTGAGGCCAACTGGAGCATGAAGCAGAAGAGCGTGTTAGTGGCCCACTTCTCCCCTCTCCCCAAGCCTGTGAACCTAACAGAGAGCCAGCCTGGTCCTGCACAAACACTGCTGACTGTGAACTGAAGAAACACTTCCTGCAAGCCTTGGCTTCCTGATGAATATTGCTGTGCCGGCTGGCACTTTGGGGAATCTTTCTCTTGCCAGCTTGTGGTGATGTCTGGTGGACATTACAAAATTCCTGTACCAAGAAGCACTCTGACATACTGAAACTGCTATGAGTTGCTAAGGGCTACAGCACACATATGCCAGACAATGGGCAACTCTAACAGGGACTAACATAACAACAGCCTGACCCTTCTCCACATAGGAAGTGGGCAGCAGAAAACTGCAAAACAGAGTTTGAAGCAGGGATTTTGGAAAAGATCTGTGAATGAGACCACAGGTCAGGGTTCCAGGGATGCACAAGGACCCTCAACACAGGAGGGAGGGACTTGCCTTTGTAACAGAACTATCTTTGTTCAACAGCAGCCCAAAGGTTTGTGCAGGGAGCCAGGCACCCAGTGGGAGGACTTACAGAGCAACCCAGGAGTATCTGTGCTGGAGGGAGTGCAGGGGCACATCCATCATCCATGCACAGAACTAGACCATATCAGCAAATCAGATATGGGGTTGTAGATGGGACCTCACCAAACTCTCCATCGTTTGTTACTACCCTTTTAAGCATCTCCTTAGGCTGCGTTGACTTCCCACATCCCCTCCCCAAACCAGAAAGGCCACAGGAGCTGAATACTGCCACACCTGCACTAAGGGCTACTGTGCTGCAGACACATCCCCCAGCCAGTGTGCTCACCCCGAAATCACACTGCAGCCGATCAGGACCACCCTGCTCTGAGCAAGTGGAGGTGCCTCCCTGGCTCAGTGGAAGATTTTTGCTAGAGTAACTTGGGAGCAGCTATGAATTTAGGTTCCCAGCTTTATATGGGTCTGCAGGAGTAAGAGTACTTTACACTTTAGTACAGTCTAAACACTAGTTTTCCTAGTGACTTGGTGATGCATTCAGTCCTTAAGATTTAAAGCCTGTGTTACAGGAACAGGAAAACCGAATCTCCTAACAAGTGTAGGAGGAGAAAATACATTCTGGCTAGGGCTTCAGCAGGGATACAGTTCTCTTGTTAATAGCTGGTGAAACACCTTCAAATATATGAAAGAACTGTAAGCAAAGCTACAAATATGTCTAGGTTTTAACAGCAATGAGAAAGCAGAACTCCTGCTAGTACATTTCTGACAGTGCTGACTGATGCTCAGTGTTTGGCTGGGGGGGGTGGGGGTGGGTGGGTGCATCTTAGCTCCTCTGCTGGGGTCCGAACTCTTTCAAAGGACTTTTTATTGCAAAGCACTTAGTGCCTCAAATTCTTACCTGAACTCCCACAGAATGTAGGCATCCTCAGACAGGAAGCTTAGTTCAGGTCCAGCTCTAACATGTATACATTTTTACCAGTTGTTCAAGGTATAATGTAATAAATTATAGCAATTCAGTAGTAATTGAGCATGCATTTTTACACAATATTATAATAAACACAAATGAAGAGATAATTTCTAGACACATCTTTTCTTTCTCAGTCACAAACATATTGTGTGTGATACATTCTAAATGAGGTGAATTGGTACAGCTGCAACATTACCAGAGCTCTTCTACCTCATACTGAGATTTGGCCAGAAGAACCTGAAACTTTCCTGTGTTAGAAAGAGTACAGAACGCCTCTGTGCACTTTACTTCCATGTGGTTATACCATAAATGCCAATTACAATTGAGCATCCACTGATGTACAGCTACCCAAAACACAGGAATACAGAATATTTTTAGGCCTGATTCTCCACCACCGAGTTTCACCTGGCAAAGACGGGGAATGTCTGCATCAGGCAATTCAGTTTAGGGCAGATATCCAAGATCACTGGGGACCTGAAGCAGTGCTGCCACACCAGCAGGGTGCTCTGCCCAGGCTAATTAGTTGGTCTACAAAGAACTAAGACAGCTCAGCTGCTCCCAGGGTGAGCACCCACTCGCAGCCAGCTCCAGCTAGCTGCTCCGTGCATCTGTTCAAACACCAGGCTCCCAGCTTGCTTGCAGGTCATCTGGACTGTAACTAGCATGCATAAAGCAAAAGCACGGAGAAGCCAAGCTTTTTATGACAACTGCATGTTCTCCCTTCAGAGGGCTTTACCAGCTATACCGGTTTTGGCTGGGATAGAGTTTATTTTCTTCATAGTAGCTTGTTATCATGCTATGTTTTGGACTTATGACGAAAACAGTGTATTCACTGCACCCATGACAGCCCCAGTTACTCACCCCTCCTGAATACAGGCCTGCTGCAGATGAGCTGTCCCAGCTAGAGCATCTCAAAGGATCTGTTTGCCTGACAGATTCCCTGGTGTCCGCAGATGAAGGTTAAGCATTCCTCCCCTTTGCAGGTGCTACCAGTAAAAGTCATCTCCACTTCCACGTACATGCAGCACTTACACTGCGATCCAGCTGTCTAGAAACTATTATGCACAGCACATAATTTAACAGGGATGCTGTAGATTTAATAAGACACTGATTATACACAATTGCAAAAGACATCCAACTATAATATTGATATGGGGTGGATCACAGGGCTGCAAAGTTGCAGAGACATTCCATAATCAATTGGCATTTAACATTACAGCTTGCTGGCCTACAGGATCTCTGTCAAATGCATAACTGGGAGCTTTAATTAAAGGACTACCCACAGCTTTGTAAAGAGCTAAAGACCAAGAGCCTGCAACAACTGAAGAGAGATGAGGTTTGTCACATTCTTATTACCCTCAGATACACTATGAGCAGTGGTCACGTGCTAATTACAGGTCTCTTGCAACAGCACACTAGGCAGTTTTCCAGACTGGTATCTCCATCACAATCAGAGCCAAACTGCAGCTTATCAGACTCTGACTGTTAACTTTGTCCCTGCTGGAGATGTTTCTACACCTCACCGTCAGGTCTTGGGAACTATAGTGTTTTGTATTTCAGGCACTTAGTAAGTCCTATAATGGATACATTGATGAAGTTGTTCCTCCTAGGTGCCCATGTTGAGGCACCACACCCAGAGCAAATCTCATCTTGTGTAGGCTAAATGAGCAACAGTACCCATATTAGCCGTACCAACAGACCACAGGCAATCATGTTGTCCAGAGCACCTGCATTTGGGGCCAGGGGAGCCAAGACCCAGATGGGTCACTTCCCAGCTGCAGGGGCACTCATGCAACTTGTGGCTGCCAACTTTTGACAACTGCATGGAAAAGATTTGTGGAGGAGGGACAAAAAGGCAGTAGAAGCTGGAACAGCTGCAGAGGCTGGTGACTGGAACATTCCCTGATACAGGTGGAAAACGCAAGAATCACTTCTTTTGGCCTGAGCTCTGGCCTCTTCCTGGTTGATAGTCTCATGAAAGAGCTTGTTGTCAACCATGGCATTAGCTGCTTGAAACACACACCGTGCAAGTACATTATTTCTCCCAACCCATTTGTTCTTCTGCAGATGTTCCCAGTTTCACTGCCTAGGTACCCAGTAAGGTCATATAAGAGAAGGAAGGTAGAGATTTATCCTTTAAGAGATTAATGGATTTTTCCCTATCTCTGTACTGACTCTTCTCCCCATATTTCTCCACGGCTGGAAATACAGTGTCCTGCCAAGGCCCTGTCCCTTTGTACAAACACTGTTCAGCCAGCTCTTCTGTACAGCCCTGCCAATTAATTAGCAGTTGCACTACAGGATGGATGGGGGCGGGGGGGATGTCTTATGGTTGTGCCAGGGAAACATGGGCTGCAGTACACCACTCACTGGTAAGCAGCACATACCTGATAGCAGCAGCAGGACATTGGACAAGGCACACTCTTTGAGCTGAGCCCTGCTCAGGGAAAACCAGAACACACTTCTCACCATGGTGTCTTCAGGAAGGTGGCAAGATGAGGCAACGCCAGGCTGGTGGCCAGCTGCAACAGCCCTAGGTGGCATTTCCCTTTCCTCACTTCTAACATGGCAGCATTGCTGGCACTGGGCACAAAAGATCTTTCTGTGAGGCCAGAAAGCTTGCTGTGTTTTGCAAGTTAGCTTGATTTCACACAAGGGGATGTGCAAAAGTCCCTTCTAATGGCTGTTGAGCCTCAAGAGCTAACACAAAGTAATGGCTTTCAGGCTGTTTATTGCTCTCTGCCACCCCAAAACATGTCTACCTTTTGCTAACAGCGATCATTTATCATGTTTAGAGAGGTGTTTGCAGTTTATTGTATTATCTCATATAAGCGAAAGGTGCTATTTGCTATGGACTCAGAAGGTGTTTCTGAAAGCATTTTTGTTCAGTTCCCTTTCTAGATAGCAGAAATCCTAAGTTCTCTGCATTTGGCATGGCATGTGTCAGAGGAAGAGAGACTGAATCCTAATGTACAAAACAATGACTATACATTTATTTACCAATGGAAATTACATATTAACAGCTATTAATACACAAATGTAGCTGGATAGCTAATTCTGAAGCTTTTCTCTCTTTTCTTGGTTTACAGCTCGGTCCACTCAAACCTAGGCACTTGTGAGCTGCTTCTAAAAGGATCCACAAAAGTTCCTCTCAGAAAAGCAAAACATGTCAAATTTCAGTCCGGATCCACAGCTCTCCAGAAAAAAAGAGAAAAGCCACTGCTCTACATTAATAAAGAAGAGAGCCGAGTCTGTGTAACCAGGGCTCATATCACATATTACTATGTATGCTAAACCTACTGTTTATATTACAGAAGTACTGAGAGCCTGTAGTTCTGGCCACTGCACATTTGGAGGCATATGGGTTTAGATTTTAAGCCGTTGTAAAACAAAGTTAATCTCACTCTGGAGCTAAAAAAATGAATATAAGCAAAACTCTTTCATATCAGAAATCCTTCACATGTTTGTTATTACATGAATCCTCCAGAATATTTTCTAGCAGAAATACTTGGCACAGTAAAAAAGTTCCAATGTATTTGTTCAATTTAAAAAAAACAAAATCAAGTTAAGATCTCAAGGCTAGTGATGCAGTCATATCCCCAAATATAACCCGAGACTCAGACAAACCAGTAGTGGGAGGACCATATATACTTAGCGACTAGGTTGTCAGCGTGAAAACCTCAAGTGGGTTGTAAGTGTAGGGTTGACTGTCTTTGGTTGGGGTTTTTTGTTTGTTTTTTTTGTTGTTGTTGTTGTTTTGGTTTTTTTATATCTGCTGATTCAGCTCTGACAATCAAGGGATGTTGTCGTTCAATTTGACTAAGCAGACTAAATCAACTGACTTCATATTTATTTCAGTTTTGCTTGCTTATCTCAATTCATTTGGCTGATAACTAGGCCTGGCAAGAAGCACTGGCATTTTCTTTAATGATCATCTTCTCCAAATATGATCTTGCTTGTTTTCAACACCCTTGAAAACAGACATGCACAAAACCAGAGATACACAAAAAAGACCCCAACTATGTCCATTAAAAGTTAAAAATCCTCTGTATGCCATGCAAAGCCAGCACTAAAGGCACTTGGTTCACAGGAGGGACTTGTATGCTACTGTCAATTGCCAAGTGCACTGCCAGACAGATCAATAATTTCGGGGTTTGTTTGTGGAAGGTTTTTTTAAGTGTCCGTTAAATGACAAAACACTTCACACCATATTTTCCTTCAAGCCTGGCTGTATGCCACATGTTGACCGTGCCCACAGTTATTGGTCACTATCAATCAGAAACAGCTCCTCTTCCTTTTTCCCTTCCTTTAGGAAACCTTGCCCTTAAGTGGTTTTGGTGCCATTTTCAGAGGGACAGTTCAAGAAACTAAGGACAAGAATTTTTTAAATTTTTTTTAAAGGTCTAATGCTATTTTGAAAGTTCATAAGCAGTCAGAAGTGACATCAGTTTTCTAACATATGTTCGTAGCCATAAGTGGTGGGAATTTCAAAGCACACTCAGCATTGGTCTTTTTTCTTTTCCCACTGAATCAATAGTCAGACTTCTATTGACCCTAATGGGAATTCAATTTGGTAAGTACTGTGAAAGCCTCACTCAAAGTAGAGCAATTAATAGGTAGATGAAACCAGCAGAGTCTCCTGGATTTCAGGATTAAAAGCAACACAGGACTCTTCATCTTGCGCCTCTTTCCCCCATTTATGACCAGCATTGCCCGGGCTTCTCAGATAGCATCCACCTCTGCACAGTAAACAGATATAGTCAGGGGCTACAGAAGTCAGATTGCCTGCCTGAGCCCTCTTGCTTTCCAAAGGCTCTCTCACCTTCCTACACAGTATGAAAAAATAATAAGTCACTGTTTTGATAGAGACAAAATGGTTGTTCAAATAGTTCTGCTAATTTCACAGAGATGCATGATAATGTTTCACATATGGCTCTGTGCCTTTTAATAACAGAAATTGAACACACATTTCAAGACACAAGTTTTGTTGATATGCTGCCGATAGTCCAGAGTAACTGTTTGCCTTGTGGTTTTAATTATTCTAAAGACAGCCCAGGGATCATTTACCCAGAGCTAATGGGTTTATGGGCTCTCTAAGAAGCATGATAAGCCCACAGATGTGGCAGTGAATGGCATGGGGGTCAGAGCTATCACAGTGGGCCTACACTCTGGAGGATGAGAAGATGGTAGGGAAGGGCTTATCCTGCAGCCTCAGGCCTCTTAATTATCACGACTGTTAGGCTAGTTGTGCTCTGTGTAAACATCACCATTTTCTATGGAGGGGACTCTGACCTTGAGAGCACAGTCCACACCCCCAAGAACCGGTTCCTGACTTCACAGCAGCATACCTAAGGATAGGGCTGGACCACTTGTGCCAGAGAGTGGGCCATGAGGGTCAATCTCCCTGTTGCCCCACCTCAAAGGGCCTGGCACTTGTCCACAGCAGTCACCCCTACCTGCGCTAGCCAGTCTCCCATACAGCCAAAATACACCAGGAGACCACAGCTGTTCTGCTGTCCCCATGCAAGTGCCTACCTTGCCAACACCTCATGCCAGCCCTGCGCCTGTTTGAGCTGGGATGGAAGCTGGGCAGCTGGAAAAGGACAGGCTGCAACTAGTTACACCAGCTAAAATGACAACACTTTGGCTGTGAAAATAGGTTTTGGTTGCCGTTAAGTCCTGTGCCAGGAACTAGACCAAGATGGTGACAACGCTGTGCCATCAATTGCATTAAGGGCTGTGGGGAAAAGGGCCTGTAGCTCATGTGTTTATGAACAGGTAACATGCCTGGGTCTCTCCAGAACAAAGGGTACCACCCCTCCCACAGCTGCAACTTCCCAGTTGCAGTGCTTTTACGTGGATAGAAAATTTGGAGGGTTTTAAACTACATCAGGATATTTTAGGCCCAACTCTCGCTTAACACTGATCTAGCACAAAGTCACTGGTGCTATTCCTGGATCACACCAGTAAAAGGTGGGTAGGAATCTGGCCCCTTCTATACAGGCTGTGTTACACAATGTTAAGCATCATTTCTTTTAGAACACTACCTGTTAATCATTCTAGATAACAACTCATATGTTAGGGACTAAACATAACCAACTTATTGTATAAACCCGGGAAACATCTCAAAGGCAGAAGACTATTTTATCCAGAACATGAAAAGGACAGACAGAGAACACAGGAAGCCCTAGGAGGTAGAAGCCAACAGTATTTTAGGTTTCAGAGTTAACAACAGATTTAAAGAGCCTGAAAATGCAACAGGCTGATTCCCCCTGCACTGGGAGAGAGTAGGAGGCCAGCAGCTTCACAGACACCAACACAACCACCCCTCCTGTTGGGGCAGAAGGAGAACCAGGCCTCCCAGCTGCAAAGAAATCTTTGCAGTTGATGTGGACCTTAAGAAAGAGATCAGGCCTGCCACATTAGAAGTTTCTCCTTCTTTGCAAGAAACCCTATCAATTTTGCAGAGGTTTTCAGCCCATTATCACATTACAGGTAGACAGTTGTCATAAAGCATTAGATCTAAGCGAGGCTGACAGCATAACCGCAGGCTAGCTCCAGGGTTGGCAGTCTGTGCAGCACCTGCAGGCACAGGACCAGAGCATGCTGCATCAAGAGACAGGCTGGCGTAATCTGCTGTGAATCACTTTGAATTGCTGCCCTTTATTGACAGTGCACTCAAGACCTGGCCTGCTATGTAGACAAAAGCCTCAAAGTACTAGCACACACACACTCTCTTGCCAGGGACCTGCTTGCCCTCCAATGATCAACTGCTTGAGACCCACCTTTTTTTACTAGAGTAAGAGCTTTGTATTTTGCTATTTTGCTCTGCTCCTTCATTACTGCAGGCTCACTATCATCACAAGAATAAGCAAGAACAATGTTTCTCCTGAGAATTGGGGGGCGCATGGAGCAGTCAATGTGCTGCTACTCTGGGGAGAAGCACACACACTTCAGACAGGGTCAGGAAATCCCAGACCTTGGAGAAGTGCACAACCAGTATCAAAGTGCTATGGGACAGCAGCTAATTCCCACAAGGCTCTCAGGGTGAGATGGCAACTGCTTCTCTCTCTGGGGATATCAGCATCATTCAGGTTTCACAGCATCTTTTCTTATAGAGTACATGGGAGAAACCACATCCAGATGATACAGACAGCAGAGAACAGAAGTCATGATTGTCATCCTTGCACTCCATCATGAGCCTAATCCTGCTCCCTCCAAGCCAGCAAGCATTTGATAGAGATTTAAATAAGCAGGTGCCAAAATTTCCTTGGCCAGGTGAGGAGGATTCTGCTTTTACTACTGCTGTCTCAAGTCACCTCCTGAGCAAACACCTTGTTGTGTCCCAAGCTAAGCTGTAAGCTGGGCACCTCCTTTGGCTGCAAGGTTTGTTGTTCTCATTCATGTCAGAATTTTATGGACTCTTAGACCCAAATTCTTATTTATGCCGTGCTGGAAGCACCAAGAAACTGAAAGTGCTGAAACACCTAGCCCCTGTGCCACCAGTAGAGGCTGTAGAGAAGCCAGAAAACAAAGGGGATTCAGGCCTTGGAGGCCCCTCAGCCATCTCAGTTTTTTAATTAAAGTTCCAAAAACGTTTGCTGAAAAGATTACGGGGCAACACTGAGACCATGCTGGGGGCAGGGTGGATGCATTCTGGCTGTTGAGCCAAGTCCCTTCTCTGCCACAGATGCCGTTGTTTGCTTCCTGGTGAGCAGCCAGCTGAAAGAAAAGCCATAAAGAGATCACATGGCTGAAGGAGGAGTTTCCATGACCAGACAAACCCTTGTCCTTATTCTCTTAAAGTCTGCAGGGCCCAGACTACAGTACCTGGACCAGACCGACAGCAGCTTGCTCAGAGCCACAGGATCTACCCAGGGCTGCACGCTGCATCCTGCACCAGCTCTGCCTCCCTCACCATCCCCAGGGACCAGCCCAACCTCTTCAGCATTTGTTTAGCCCTGCATGTTCATTTCAAGGGCTGATTTGTAAGAGGGACCACCAGCAACAAATGTCAGATCTGGTTTAGGACTTGGTTTGAAGGCATTTAGATAGAAGAATAATTGCACAGGGATGTGGTTTACTCTGGAGAAATAAAGGCTGTGTTTAAATGTCTGAAATTCCTGGTGACTCTAATAATTGCAACCTCTGCCTCAATAAAATGCACAAATAATGTTATTGAAACATTTCCAATCAAAAGGTATTATTTTTGGTTTAAAACAGATGCAGTAGTCAGTATTTAAAAGGAAGACGTCTGGGCGGGCTTACCTCTATTTCAAGGGAAGAGAAAACTACTGGAACATTGGTTTAGTCTCTCTTTCTCTGTTTTTATAGCCTTCTTATTACAACATTATAACTTTCATATAGTTCCTCTGTTGCTTTTTCTAACCAACTGGAGAGTAGCTCTACAATCATGCCCTGAAGAGGTTTTATTACATTCAGGTGTGTTTGAGAGCTTGACCTGGTAAGCCACCACATCCCTGGAGAAGCACTATCTCTGCAGTAGCTGAGCATCCTCAGTACCATACTGAGCCAGCCCGACAGGCACCAGCATTGCCCCAAGCATGGCTATTGTACCAGTCTAGCAGGCACCAAGTGAATTTAGGAACTTAAGAGCCCCCTGCTAATTTTGACTTGGAGGATCACAGGGCTACATGACAATGGCTTGTAGGTTCAAGACTATATTTTCAGTGGCACCTTGACACTTCAAGATGCATCCAGGCACCTACTAGTAAGTCTCAGAAAGTATAAGCTGGTGAAGTGCCCACCTGCAGCTTTAAGTGCTTAAATATCAAGTGCCTTTGCCCCTTCTGAAAAGAGAGCTCAGGGTCCCCATCACTCTTGGAATTTTGCCTTGAGCTCTCTGCTGACCTGCATTGCTCACATTAGCAAAGTCAGATGCATCTCACAGAAGCTGGCAGAAATTGGGCCAGTGTTTCATGATTCATGTGCCTATAGGATTAGCTATAATTAGTGTCTTCAAGTAAGACAATAACTGTATCATGCTATTGCACTCCATGGATGCAGTATCAGCACATATGGAAGACATTTATTACTATAAATATTCGGGCACTTGATAGTTATCCAAAAATATAAAATCAGGTTAATCATTCTATCCTATAATCCCTGGCAAGAGATTTGAACTCAGGTTTTTCTGGCTCAGCTTAGGGTTTTACATATATGATCACTTCTGCCAGCTGGCAGCACTAAAATCTTAGGCTGAAGTAGTACTCCAGCAGCGAAATCTATCTGCACAGTAATGTTAGAGAACTTAGCTTTTTGCAAGCCGTATACTACCTAAAGGTATCTTGCTGTTGGATAGAGCTATGAAAGTTTATGTAGGACAGGTAGAAGAATTACTTTTCTTTTCAGAGTTAATCATTAACATCTCTCAGGGAAATGAACAACAGAGGCTATTGTCTTATTTCCAAAGGTTGCCCTGGGGCAAATGAAATACTAATTTCATTTGCCCAGTAATACAAGGGCAGCTATACTGTCCCCGCATGCATATGTGTAAAATTGTTTCCAAAAATAAGCTGGAAGGGGAAATCTCTAAAGAATGCATAGCTACCCATCAGAGCAAAGGCATAGGAGTATAAACTAACAAACTTCCCTTTTAAAAAAAAACACTCAGCAACATCAGCACCAGTGGTTATTCAACTTCCAGTAACACAGTACATCACCCTTGGACTCATCAAGTCGCCCACAAATGCAATAAAATTAGTGGCCATTTTACAATCTCCTATTAGGTATCATAAAAGCCACAAGACCTGTGTATTCCTCCCCAGCCCTGCTCTTCAAGGGAAACTACTGGGGTTTCAGTGCACACAGGTCCGTGATTTGTGAAGTTACAGCAAATACAGGCCCACCTTCAGTTCCTGGACCTGTCTCAGCCCACCTGCACCATCACCCACATGTATAAGATGAAGACACTTCTCGGACACCAAATATTCGGAGGCCTGGCCATGGCTTGTGAGCCCAGTCCCAGCTCTGCATAACACACAGGTCTGGGGACAGGACAGCCACTTTAATGGGACACAGAGTCAGAGCCAAAAAAAGGCACTGATGGATCAGTGCCAGCTCAGTGCAGAGGCAGCCCAGGCACCCCTGCAGTGAGCTTCTGGAACTGGGAGGCTGGCACAGAGCCAGCCCAGGGCTCTGCAGGACCCGCATGCAGCTAAAGCCTCCAGCAGGAGCCAAGATGGCTCTTTGCAGAGGCTCTGTGACACATCTGTGCCCCAGCCTTCAGTGCATCCCAGAGTGGACGTACTACCCAGGTTATTGCATCACCCATCAGCTTATGGCCAACTGACAGGAACCAGAAAAGCTGGTGGGATCTTGTTACAAAAGGAGATTACAAAAGAGGGCAGCAACTAGTAGCTGAATGCAGTGATGCTGGTGTCTCACTGGGATGGGAATTCCCCCAGTCACATATAGCCACTCAAGTGTTTGGCTTTAAAAACAAAGTGATTTTTTTTTTTTTTTTTGAGTGGTGTCAATCTGACATCCCTGAGGATGTACCACCACAGTACAAGTGCCAAGTAGATAAAACACCCCATCCTTGAGCCATGTGCAAGAAGGCGGAAGCAGGTAGAACATGTACAAAGTTTCTGCAGTACATAACATAGGACCTCATGTTCTCTCCCTTCACTGGGAAACCTCAAGTAACTCAAATACCCTGTTCAAGGAGGTTCAAGTTTCTCCTTCCTATTCTTCATCTACTCCACAGCTTACAGACTCATCACCACCTCACACGCTTGCTCAGAAAGCCACCCAGGCTCCTACTTCTTACCCTGGCTGCTTCCAAGATGAACCCACCAGCATGCTCTTCTGCAGCCATTCCCGCTCCTCCATCAGAAGGCTGTAGGTAGGTTCTTTGCTGCTTGCTGTGCCAGGTCAGCACATACCCACAGGCTGCAGAGCTCCTTGCCTAGGACACCACCTCTTTCTATTGCCTTACACAACACACTCCTCCAAAGTACTTCACCACCTGCTAATTAAAAGAGAGACCTCTTAAGTCCTGGTAGCAAGGCAGTGGGCTGGGCTAGCTAAGCCCCCTCACAAACACACCTTGAGGCATTTAAGCAAGTGGCCCCATCCCGCACCCCCACCTGGGTCAGGTCCCAGAGCTGAGCGAACCCCTCTCTGGGCTGGTAGCTGCTACCCTAAAACACCTCCGCCTCACAGTTCAAGCAATGTGCATCTACCTGTACACCTTAGCACTGTGTTTTGGGCAGCAGGGACAAAATAACCATGGCAGTACCTTGCAAGTTCCTTAGCTTAGTTTGGAAGGCTGGATCACCAGCTGGATGTTGCGGTGATTGATATATTCATTTACATGGCCACATATGCACTATATAACGCATTTCACCCCATACATGCATTTGCAAAACAATATGCTCTATTTATCCATAGAACCTTAACTAACATTGCATCAGAAAAAAAGAAACAATTTGCAGAGGGTGAGTGCCTGTTAATCATAAGCTAAAGGGGAAAGGAAAAATTTTAAGTGAGATATAAAGGGAGGAAGTGACTCAGTGGGTGGGAGGGAGGGGACAAACGTTCCAGACAGATGGGACATGAATAACTTTTCCATCTCCCTCTCTCTCTTCTCTCCCAAGTCTTGCAGGAACTGCTGTGTTGAAATAGTCAGTCATTAACTATTTGATGAGGTTTTAAAATCTGAACTGAATTCTCTGAATGTAACCAGCTATTATTACAGGGTCTGCATCACAGCAATGCAAGTGTTGGAGCCCTTTGGCAAGCCATAGCGGTGAAGGCAGGACTGAGCACTCTGTAGGAAAAGCCACTAAATAGCATCAGCTGCTTAGCTCTGCATAGCCCTGGTAATGCCGAAGGAATCAGAGCAGTAGTGATTAGTGAGTTCACAGACCAACAGTGACCAAGCAACAAGGCATCCATCCGCGCAGCTGGCAAAAAAGCTGATGTTCAGGCTCTGGTGGCGTTGCTCAGCCTGCGGGAGAACCAGGCTCCGGTACACACCGGGCAAAGGTCACACTGAAGGAAATGACTGTGGTCCTCCAAAAACCCTCTCGCTTTGGCTGTCCTCCTGCAGTGCAGTCCCTGGGGCAGAATCTTCCACTTAACAGCATCCACCTTTTCAGAGGGCTGGGGCACAGGCAAAAATGCCCTTTGGTGACAGTTCAAGGGCAGGATTCAGACTGTGAGTGCTAATAAGTTCCCCTACTGCCCATGGGGAACCTCTCCTGCTCAGTCCACCTTATGCTACACAAACAGGCTCTGAGAAAACCTGAATGAAGCATTTCCCTTCCCGGATGCCAAAGGCTAATTGACCAGCATGAGACCTGCTGAACTTGGTGGAACCAGGGTGGATATAATCACTCAAGAGAGCCAATAACCAATTAACTGAATGGCTTCAGCAGTTTCAAGGTCTGCCTCTTTATTCAAGAGCAAAACAAAGATCAATTTCTTAATAAGCTTTGTAATATCTGCTATTCCTTCCCTCTCATTATTATTATTAGCATTGCAGCAGTGTTTTGTGCATGTAATGAAAGAGTAAGACAAGGGCTGGAACGGCCTGGGTGGTAGAGAAGGAGTGGGCAAAGTCTCAAGCCAAAAACACATATATACATACATATACATATATAAAACAGGAAGGCTGTACAAGTCCTCCACAGCACAGGCCCACCAAGTCATGAGGGGATTCTTACCACAAAGTAAGAGCCTACCCCTGCTGATCACTTTTACCTGTTTAACAGAATTTTTGCACAAGGAAAAGCAAAAATTCTTGATTACAGTCGCCTAGTGTGGGAGTGTCGAGGCTTGGCCCGGCCTCCCCAGCACCACCATGATGGCCATGGACTCACCCTAGCCTGTGAGCTCAGCCAGTTGCTGCCAGCAGGCAGAAGCCAGTGGGAGCCAGTTGGTGATTGGGCATGGCAGCCCAGAGCCCAGCCGCTCGCTGGCCCTGCTGCGGTGACAGCGCGTGGCAGGCAGGGCACAAGCACACGCTCCCTTCTGCCACTGAGGGCACTGACCTCTGGCAGAGGGCTGGGGCAGGTAATACCTTCATCTGCCGCTGCCACATCCGCCAGAGCCCCAAGGGACATGCTCCTCAAATCCCATCATTGCATTGCCCTGCAGTTCCCCTATGTGTTTTGCTTTTGAAATTGCATGCTCCTACTCTCTCTGCAGCTACATCACCAGCTGAAATCACATTCCCTTTGTCAGAAAGCCTCCAGCACTCCTTGCAGTCGTCTCTCTTGCAGTAAGGCAAGAAACAGCAGAGCAATGTAGAAATTCCTCCACGCATCCCAGTTCCTCCTTTTCTCCTCCCCTGAAATCAGGGCCACTTGGAGATAATGACGCCACCCATGAAGATACAAACAGCATCGTCTACATTTTTCAGCATCTCCCACATATTCTGTCATGTGTTATCAGGCAGCCTTCTGGTGAAAGTGCGGGTTTCCCTTTTGGATGCATGACTCCGCGTGGCCCTGAGAAAGCCCCCTCCACAACAGCAGCAGCAAGACTGCCTTCATTTCTCTCGTGTGCATTTTAGCTGAGAGTGTTTTACCAGACTGCACAACAAGCAAAACATTGCAGAAGAGGTCTCTGAAGGAGAAACCGAGAACTCAGGGGAAGGGGATGATGCTGGAAGTCCTTTTCTTAAGGAGCTGTAGCTGGATAATTGTCCAAGACAGACTGGCTTGCTGACTTTCTCACAGCAAAAGGCACACGGCTGTTTAATTGATTTTAGCCTGTAACTAAACATATACTTCTTTCAGTATAATGAACAGCAATGCTACAATACTGCTCTGCTAATGTAAATTGATCCATTACAGATGAGTGTTTAGATCAATGTGTGATGTCCTGATTGGAAATAAAACTGTTCGCTCAAGATCGCTATAAAGACAACGGGCACTGATAGATGATATTTATGTGACAAGGAATGGCTCTTAAAAAGGAGATTGCCAAGACCACGTCCATCAATTATGAAATGAACATTCACCCAGCAGCCACGCACGCATTTTTAAAGACAACAGGAAAGAGGAAAAGATCCCAAGGCCTTTGAGATAAAACACACAAGGCACTAGAACAGCAGAGGGTCTTGTCAAAGGCCGAGAGAGCTTCATGGCCATACACAGTGACAGCAGAAGTCAGCCAGAGGAACAAAAACACCCACTAAAATGTCATGGGCAAAATCCTCCGTGGCTTTAAATGGATGAGAGGCCTCAAGAAGCTCCTAAAGCCTTGTGAGTTTATAGCAGCAGACACTTCCCATGTCTTTCATTTCCAGTGCTCCCTTGAGGCAGCACCACGCAGACCAGTTCAGCATGGTGGGCAAGGTACTATAAAAGGTAAAACCCTTAATGAAAGAGGCCTACTTACAGCCCCTCCCTCTTTTCAGTGGGGACTGTCCCCAGCCAGGGCAAAGCTGAGGTCTTAGCAGGCTGGTGCAGGAGGGCTTGCCTCTCTCAGCCCCACAGTCCTGCTTGCTTTCTAGCATGGAAACTTGTCAGCTCCAGACATGCTGGCGTGGGGGGCCACGGCCACCTGGGCAGGGTAGCCAGTGCCTGTGGTTGTATGGGACTGAATGACGCTGTTTATCTGCCCACATTATACTGGGGTTTGTTTTCTGCAGAGAGCAGCCGGCCTCACTGGGTAATTGTACCATGGTTTGTGTCCTGTATGCTCACAATCCACGTTTTGTCATCTCTGTGCATTTAGAGAAAAGTTAATGACTCCAGCTACCTTCCAAGTCAGTTGTGATTAATACATGTGCTTCTCTTGCTGGTAGCTATTTGTTGTGGTCTTTTATTACCTCACTTGCATGGGACATTTTTGTTTTCTCCCTTGTGTGCCGAGGAAGTTTTCTAAGAGCTGGAGTAGGGGCTTGCCTTCGCGCTGGATTGTGTCCCAGCCATTCATTACTGGGGCAGCTGCAAGCACTTCTCTTTCTTCTAGGGATGAGCTTTGCCTTTGAAGCACGCTGCCAGAGCCCGTCAGGGCGCTTGATGGGACAGGGCTGTGCCTGCACCACTGCACAGGGCCTGGTGGCCTCATGCTGGGGGGGCCCCCAGCTCCGCAGGCAGGAAACCTGGGCAGAGTGGACCCATGCCTGCCCCAGGCATCCCCTCCCATGGCAGGGAGGGCCCTGCCAGCGGCCGGGCTGGGTGGTCCCAGCAACATGGCCTCCATGGGTGATTGACACAACTAAGATGGCCACCAGGGGTGCTAAAATGGCCGCCACAGAGACCGCCACAACACCTCAGCAGCAAGCTCGCCCCACCCACCCTGGCTCTTCCCCATCCCATTGGCTGGGGCACCAGCAGCACCGCTCCCAATTGGCTGCGCCCGCGGTCCATCTCAGCAGCACGGGGCAGCAGCTGCTGGGGAGGGCGGTGTGAGGGGGCACAGGTGCCCATGGGCCAGCTTGGGATTGTCAGACCATTGAGGTGAAGGTAGCTCCCACCTTGCTGGCAGTCCAGGCTCTGGAAGGCCTTATGTTGTCCTTAAATGACTGGTGCAAGAGCAGGACCATGTGGGCAGCCCCAGTGGCTCCAGAGTCGGGTGGACCCACTGGGGCGTGAGGAGCTGCTGGATGGCCGAGGCCTGTGGTGACAGGGGTGAGACAGCACAGTTCAGGGCCAGGGCCTGCAGGCCTGCACTGGACAGGCAAGCACTGGAAACAACAGGCTTGCCTGTCATTTCAGCACCAGCCAGCCACAGATGTCCACGATGGGACAGGGCTGAGCTGGCTTGGCACAGTGATACTCAGCTTGCAGGAGGTGCATTTGCTGTCTATGAATATATTGGGTGATGGGTGGCCAGAGGTCAGGAAGGGACGCCGGGTGGGGGAAACTAAATGAAAGAACAATGTTGACACAGAATAAATGATGCTAAATGGCTTGTGAAAATAGATCCATTAAGGGAATGATATTCTGCAACAGCCTTTAAATACAAATAGAGGAGAAAAATAGCCTTTAAATACAGAGGAGACTTGGTCAGTTTGTGAAACCAACGGCTGGACCCTGTGGTGAAGGACTGCATTTGCTGGTCACGTGCTACTCCACTTTCCTTGCAAGAGTCCCCTTCATGTCCATGAGACCAATCTGCTGCGTCTTGTCCCCCCCTGAGAGGAAGCACATGCCAAACGCTTCTGGTCATCTCTGATCATAAATAGCTGAGACTGTGATGAGTGTAGCACATGGTAGAGATGGACCAAGGCTGTTAAGACAAGAAGGAGCTGGTCCCTCTCCTCTCAAAGCCAAGGCCATGTGCTCCTACTGAGCTGGTCGGACTTGGGACACGGAGAGGTCACCTCTCAAGTTTATTTGTAAGGAAGGTGTTTGGGGACATTGTGGTAGTTGTTGCTGCTCAGGTACTGCTGCTCACACCCAGGTTACTCAACAATTTCAACCCAGGAGTGGATGTCCCAAGGCAGTGACAGAGCAGCTCTGTGGCTCTCAGCATCATGCTGGCTTATACAACCTTGAATGGTGTCCCTCCAGCAGCCTCTTTCTCACACTTCCATCCTTAGAAAAGAAAAGCACAGTAACAAAGAAGGACAGAGGAGCTGCAGTCTCTTTGTACAGCTGTGGACAAAACGGCTCAGCTGAGTTTCGGGTGTCTGAGAGGATGGCACAACATTACCTCCAACACTGTTTCATGCTACCTTAATAGCTCTGCAGTGCAGAGAGAAGTGTGATATGAAACAGATGAGAAGAACTGCAATACAAAATAGCTTTTCTGGGAGTGGTTGCCCTGGGGGGTAATGCCAGCATTTAACTTTGTACTCACAGTCCTACCATGGCATGAAGCACATCCATTCAAACATGAGCTTTATAGACCTGCAGCACATGGGTTAAGAAACAGGCAGGCGCAGGCCTACTGACAACACCTCAACAAGGCTGAGACTGGTGTCTTCCTCTGAAGGGGTTATTATATTTCTGCAGCTCTTCTTGTCTCAGAAGCGTTGTGGTCTGTGAACGTGCACATACTTTGTGTTTGGCTGGCACTTTCCATCCAAAGGAAGCCAGTCCCTCAGAAAGCTCCAGGTTGAAAGTTGTACCCAGAGTCACTCAGAGAGGAGATGCTGGGCAGTGGCACATTTAGTCTCATGCTGTAACAGGAGCAGGTCTGGAAACCTCCCCATGCCTACAGCACGGGGCCCTCAGAGCCACCCGCCGTGGTCCTCCACAGGGTGCACTCATCCTCCGTCTCACTTTGGTAGCTCAGATCTGGCTAGTTCTCACTGGCTATTGCTCGCTTCACCACAGCTCTTGCCAGCAAAGGCGCTGACCTGGGTCTCAGCCAGGGAAACTCCTAGAAGCGGAATGCATACCAGGCCCTGGCAGTGCTAGAAGCATGAAGCACTTTCGAATATTGCCCCAGAACTACAAAATCCCTTTCTATTATTCTTGCTCGAGTGTGAAAACACTGCATGAGACAAAGGAGAAATTATCTTCTCTGATCTTCCCTTGCCAATATCTTTCCTGTGTCTGGATCTCTGAGCTACCTTATGGAGCAAAAACATAAAACTGTTTTACTTCAGTAGGGCTCTGATTTTTGTCTGAAGGCACCTGACCCATCTCTCAGGCTGCAGGAGCCCTGTCTATGCTGACCCAGGTACCTCGCTATTCACACCAGTCCCATAATCCCTGGTCTTACAGCAGCCCTACAGTTCTCTCGGTTTTGGGAGGAATGCATAACCCACCCTGCACCTCTCCTGTACCTCATCTGGTAAGAATTTACTAGTGAACACTACCTGCATTTCTGCTCTTGCAAATTACACTCTCGATTAAGATTGGTCACAGAAATAAAGTCTTTTTTCTGAGAACATTTCATTGGAGATCTTCACCCCATGCCAAGGTATGTCATTTCTCATGGTTAATGAGATGAAAACCTACAATTACGTAGTATATATGCAGAATAAAACTATGTAACTTAAACAGTGACAGGTAGTATCTGTGAACGTACAAGGTTCACAAGCAGCAAATAGCCTTTTTATTAAAGAGCTTCTCTTCCTGTCATTATCTCGATGCACTCTCAAAAGGAGTACAAGGGGAAACTCTGTCACTAGCCAAAGCAGATTTTTCCTTGAAATAGCCACGACGAGCCTCATTTGAACACTAAGGCCTCAATTCAAGAAAATTCATCTGATCAGAACAGCTACTTTAGAGGGAAAAGAAATGTCCTTCAGTATCTGGGACTTTCACCCAGAAGAGAAAAGCCTAACAAAAAACAAAACCAGGAAGGCAAAGCCAGACAAATTCCCATTAGAATATGGTACAGATTTAGCAGGGAGAGAAACCGCCATTCAAACAAACTACTGAGGGCAACAGTAGATTTTCCAGCTCCTGAGGTCTTCAAATCAAGACCAGACCCCTTCTGAAGCGTAAGTTACACCACTTCTTTTAGGAGGAACTGACTGCAGCTCCTGAAACACTAGCGCAGGACAGAGGGGATGACTCTTGCCTTGAGCACATGCTGCCTTGCAGACAGAGGTGGCGGTTGCAGGGCTGGAGTGCGGTGTGCCTCGTGCGTACGTAGGACCGCCGGCAGAGGCGAGCTGCTCAGCAGCAGGGCAGCCTTTCACACAGCCAAACCAGCCAGGGGAACAGCAGCCACAGCTCACCAGCTTGGCATGTGAGCCTCGCCTTGCCTCCCACCAACCTTATTACCCCCTGGCTCCAGTGAACCACACCCACCAGTCGAGCAAGACCAGCACTTGGCCATCAGCAACCCCACATTTTGTAAGGAGGGGGAAAGCCTGCAGAAATCTGCACTGGAACTACTGCTGTCTCTCCCTCACCCGTATCATCTTTTTGACTGAGGTAGGGCTGACTCACCCGCAGCATGCTCTCCGGTTGGCAAGCTCCCCACCGTCTGCACTACAGCCAAGGAGTGAGCACACAGGTTTCCTGCCATCACAGCGAGACGGGGCTTTCACACTCCTGAACTGTCTGTAGGAAAGCAAAAAGAAGGGGATCTTGGCAGGGGCACCAGAGCCACCTCTTTCCATCCTTGCTTCTGTGAACTTTTCCAAAGGTTTCAAGGGTGGCCTGCATTTGCTGTTCCCTGTTGGCTTTGTCACATTGCCTGCTCTCCAAGTCTCAGGCTGCCAGCATCTCTCCCCTGGATGACTTGGCTTGTGTTATTTTGTGTTAAAACCAGTATGTTTTTTTAATGGCTATAAATAAGTTAAAACCGCATCTTTAATTAATCACTGCACTTTATATTGTAAGTGGAGATTTTTTGTAATGACTCGTTTATGATTTTAAGATGCCATTTGCTCACTGTCAAATCTAGCTTTTATCCCTCCATGTTTAACAGGTTCAGGATAGAAACAAAATTTCATCAATGAAGGATTCTAATCCATTTAGTCTAGAGCAAATAACTGGTTACTAAGTAAGTGGGAAGAAATTGAGCAGATACTTTTATCTAAGCAACAGTGAACTTCAGGCAATAGACAGTATGTTCATAATCTTAAAAACATTTTAAACTAATCTTAAAATGTTTATTTTTCACTCACACAGGTTTGAAATTGGAAATACATATGTCTGGTGACTAAAACATGAACAACAAATAGGAGCAGCAGCAGCATGTAAAGTATAGAGAAGTAGAAGCATTAATAGAAATATTTCTACTATAGCAGCTATTAAATGATTTTTTTTACGGTTTGGAAGAACCCATATGTTTATAGGATTCTTCCCCCCAACTAAAATATGTGTGTATATGTGAGTGTGTCTTTCTCTAAATATTATTTAGCCACACATACACAGAGTGCATGTATAAAATTGTCTATCAATGAAGTGAGAGCTGCTTCTCCTTTTGTTTCTTGTCCCGCTGGCAGGCAGAAAAGGACACCCAATCCAACACCATCAGCATCTTCACAGCATCTGCCTGGGGCACGGGCACAGTTTCAGAGGCCAGTTCATGCCCCCTGTCACCTCCCATGCCCATGAAGACCAGCGGAACCCCAGCCTGGCCAGCCTGCCCTGTGCATCCAGACTGTACCCGCAGTTCAGAGCAGAAGTAGCTCCCCAGCACCAGGCTCCAGGTGCTCCGAGTTACAGCCGCTTCCCGATATGAACAGGAAACTCAAGTGACAAGCAGACGGCTGGATATCCAAAAATGTGGTTATTTCCCTCCCCTCCTTATTTTTTTTCTCAAGGGAGCGCACAGACATTTTATATAGGATGTGAATAAGCCATGAAAAGAAGAACTATTGCATTGGAACTACCAAAAAAAAAAAAAAA
>VYZW01039319.1:0-132979 GCA_013401315.1 Balaeniceps rex | reverse complement strand
CCTGAAAAAAAAAAGACTTTTCGTAGAACAAAAAAAAAAAAAAAAAAAAGGCTTTTAAAAATTGCTCTACCTCAATTCCTAGACAACTCAAGTCTGAGTGCAGTATATGATCTGTCTGCTAGGATTGAATCCAGGCACCCACCACTTTGTTAGCTTAAGAATTTTGAGCAATTTTTTCCATTTATCTGTATTCTCCCCCAAATAATTTCACACATTTCTCAGATACATCAATCCTTCCGGCATTCCTCTAGACACTCAGTAGGATGCCCTGCTATAAATATAATAAAGCCTTTTATTATGTCCATTAACCATGGACATGTGTGCTCCAAAAGTTTCCTGACACGCAGTCATTTGTGGCTTTTTAATTATAGACAGAAAATATCTACCAGCAAAAGAAGACAGCAGACTGGAAGTGGATCTTTGTGTGTGTGTTTTGAGTATGTTCTCCAATGGGCTGATGGCACCCACACCCTCCTCCTGATCCCGTCGGAGACTCTCTGCGTGTGCACACACATGTACACAAAAAGCCAGCAGCACAACAGATCAGTCTCGGGTGATACAGATTTGTCAGCTGTGCCGACCCCAGGGGGCTTATGCAGGTTTTCAAACCCCAATAACACTGATCAATTCTTTTTTCAATATGCAAATATGCCCCCCTCCCTTTTGCAGACCTTGTTCCACTTGAACTCAGGAGAAAAGAAAAAAGGCCCAGTAAATTACTTGACAAATTAAGTCATATTTATTGAATGCGTTTTATTTCAACAACCAAAAAATTCTAACAGCCTAACAATGCACATAAGTTAAAAATTAATTATCACTTAGTGATAACAAAGATAAAGTTGATTTACATGGAAAAAAGAACATTTACAATATGTTAATCCTTATTCACATTGTTGATACCGCAATAAAACACAATTTTTTTTATTTTTTATTTCACAAAAAAGGCGGAAAATTGTGCTTTGTTAAGAGGCACTACAAGAAAAGTTTCTTTCTCCAAATAGATATTATATGATGGATATTGAATAAATAGACATATATGCATTGTAATTCGCAAAGTTCTGGCAAGACCACAGGCTAAAATGCCCACAGATTCACTTAGAACCACTGCAAAATTGGCAGTGAAATTAAAAATAAAAAGGCAAGACTCAGCATTGAAAAAATACCTAATAAAATTTTTGGTTGAAGTGTAAAAGATACCAAATGTTGATGCCATCATCAGATGAACGACCTTACGTAGCTTGGCAGAATTCAGTTTCCTTTCAAATGTATGGAGTGATTTCAGCTACAGGATAAGAAGACAGTTTTGAAAGAGTAGCTCCGAGAGAAACATAAAGCAGCAACCACTGAAATTCTGATTAAAGCTGCAGCATACTACAGAAATAAAGGATGAAGAGCAAAAGGGACATTAAGTAAGCAACCCACCATCATTTTGCAAAGGTATATGAAATTTATGCAGAGATACTCTTATGTTTCAAACATTAGTTTTGAAAAAATCCCTTAAAAACTCCAGAGGTTACTGAGCAGCTAGAATTAGCTTGTATTGCAACGTCTTCTCCCTGTATATTGTCTGTTCTGAGTAAATATCTACACGTAGAGGTTTGTTTTTCATTTTTAACTCCTACCTTTTATACCTTTCAAATATATAAATAGTATTAACAGTTATATTACATTGCCTGGTGTATTAAACAGAAAGTAACTTTCAAAGTGATATTGCATGAGGTCTTTGTCAAAGTTACATGAAAAGCCCGTGTGAAAAAAGGAAGAAAAAAACCAGAAGCCTTGTTGGTATGGTTATGATTGCAGTTTGAACAGGCGTCTGAAATCAATCCAGCTGCAAGAGTAGCAAAGGTGAGGTCTTGTCTCAGAAATCATTGCATGGAAGTGAAAAGTAAATGCTACTTGGTGTCTCTTTCGACATGATGCCTCAGAACGGGTGGATGCTATAGCAGATTGCAGCTTTAGTGCTCATGCCATTGAAGAGTCAGTCAGTATTAGCTCTGCTTTATGTAATGTAGCTGCTAGCTAGGTCGCTGCGAAACCCTTCCACAAGGAGGTGGACGGGTGTGAAGGGCCTCGCGTGCCTGCGGCCCCCCGTGGCAGGGAGGCTGGAGAGCGCCCGCGCCTCGGACGCCGCGCACGGGAGGTGGGCTGCAGCCTGGGGGACCCGCAGCTGAAAACACTTCATTTCACTGGCACAAAACGCGTGACACGGAGGAAGCCCAGCTAAAACAGAAACACGGGGGAGGCTGGCAAGAAGGGCAAACAGGAAGTCAGCAATGCAAACCCTCGGTCTGTCAGTAATTTACCTGGACAGGATTGTTGGGATTGTGGCATTTTGTGTCCCACTGTAACTTTACACTTGTGTGTGTGTGTGTTTCACCTCAGTATAAACAAAAAGCAACAACAAGAAGGAAGCTTATAAATTTTAAGATCTGAAACAGAGAACAGTAAATAAAATCCACAGTAAAATGTGGTTCATAGTATGAATTCCATACATCAAATCTCAACACATTACCTTTCTTCTCTTTCTATAAAGACCTCGTTAATGGACAAGTCTTCTATGCACTGAATTTCAGTTTTAGTCATTCTGAATCCATGAAAATTCATCTGCTCACTATGGAAAGGACTGTCTGGAGGGTGGAACATGCTGTATCCTTTTAAGTGTGCATTGTGTTTAAAGTACTTTAACTTACTAGTTTTCTTTTTAAGGTGCCCTGATTTGTTTTTCCATTTTCTCTCTTTTTTTCCTCTTTTCTTTTTTTTGGCAGTGTTGATTTACGTCTTTAAATACATACCTCAAAAATTACCCATCAAGTTGCCAGATAGGAAGCCATATAATAATAAAAAAAAAAAAAATCAGGGATAAACATAGAAAATAAATAGGAATTCAAAAATAGTCACCACACCCTGAGAGCAGGCGGCAGTTTATCAAAAAGCCAAAGCAACTCATTGTGAAGTGGTTTTAATACATAAACAAGTCTCATCTTTGAAGAACTCATTTCACAGTCTATACTTTCAGGTTGTAAAGTTCCATCCCATGCAATTTTAATATATATATATTTTATGTAAATATATATATACACACACAAAGTTGTAAATTTTCCTTCATTGATTTCATAGGACTTTTTCTTCCCATTTACTTGCTAGATGTCCCTTTCATAAGTGCAAGATTAATGTAGGCATAATCCTATGTGATTACAATGATTACTTCAGTCAAATGTAGGAAGCGTAACACTCAAGTCTGTGTCAAGGCGATGTCTGATCGGGCAATGCTGAATTCATTCGGTTTGCACATGGACCATGCGCAACGGAAACAACAAAAAGTAAAAAGAGAAAAAAATTAAAAATAAAACCAGAAAATCCTTGGATCAATGTATTGCTTTCTGCACTCCTATCTCACATTATCTCTGGTCAATGTCCGCTGAAGCCGCCTTGCTTTTGTCGGGGTTCTCCTCCTCAGGCTCCACTTTGTACATTTCCTCAGAGCCCTCCTCGCTGTCGTTCTCCTCCGACTCTGTCAGCAGCTCCTCATCCTTGTACTCTGCCACGTCAACCACCGTTCCCAAATGCTCTTTTAGCTTCCCATGGTGCTTTACGTGGTAACGCTGGTTCTGGAAGAATTTTATGATGGTGTGTTTGGGGAGATCCAGCTGAGCAGAGAGCGTGTGGATGGCTTCCTGATCAGGGTAGAGACCCACATCGTGGATAAAGCTTTGAAGGATACCTAGAGCTTCCAAGGAGATCTTGGTACGGGATCTTGGCTTTTTGGCACAACTGTCCTCAGCAGGTGGAGGAGGAGCCTCTTCTCTAGGTGGGGAATTCTCCTTCGCAGGCTGGGACTGCTGTCTGTGCAGCACCTACAAGATCAAACAGACACAGACTTCACGTACATGCTGACCCCCTCGGTGCTTGAGATAAGGGCACTTGTACAGGTCTTTACACAGGCACTACTTTGTTTTGGTGAAGAAAAGTACTAATTAATATTCATTTTCCACTACCTTGCTTACCTGTAAGTCAGCTGCACCAGTAACTACAGCCTGAAAGGAGAAAACGATATAAAAGGCAAACGATATAAAATAAATATAAACCCACAAAATAAATAATAAATACAAAATGTAGGTAATAGAAAGAAATATAAAAATAGTCAAAATAAAAATTAAGTCAAAAGGTATTACAGTCTTGTGGTCACGATGAACTGGCCACTTGTACCCTCTCACACACGTCATTCTCCCGCTTTGCTCCTCTTCTGCCCCCTCCTCGTTTCCTCTTGTCTTTTCAGGCTAGAGACTCTTGCTGTTTCTACAAGATGCCAAGTACCACAAAGGCCTAATCACACGTGGGATTGTCAGGTGCTACTTTATCATGAATAATGATTTGGCATTAAAATCCATCACAGCTGCTTTATGACAAAAAAAAAAAAAAAAAAGTCCAGACAGTTGTTAAGATTTCCCTTCTTTGAAGAGCGACGTCGTAGTCGGTTCAGTTGCTTCACAGAGCTGGCTTTAATGTGTCTCTTGGACAGATTTCTCTGTATTACATCTGTATTAATTTCACTAGTTGAGGAGTTCTGAGTTCAAATAATTATATCCCTCCATTCTGAGAAAGCCTCTGGGCAAACACGGTTTTCAGTCTTGTAGCAGATTTTCACCAGCAGTATCTCCTTTTCGGCAAGTTTAAAGAAAGCATATGTAGCTCTTAATCTTCCTAACAGCCACTTAAAATGACTAAGAAAGGGCCTTGTGCAGCCCTTATTCCAGGGGAAAAAATACCTGTCTCTGAATTCTTAGAAATACAGAGGAGCTCCATATGCTTTCTTTAAAACCAAATCTATACAAGAGAGATTACCAGCAAAAATCCCCTACAGGATTGAGGGCTGTATTTGCCCAGAGGTTTCTGCAGATGCGGAGAAATAATTATTAGAACTCAACGCTACAGAGCTAACAAAATCAATATGGATAAATATTTCCTTCCACAAATAAGAGTGAATACTGGCTCTTCACCCAAAGAAGAAAACGTCTTTGCTGCAAACTGCTAACATTCAGAAAATCAACCCTACATTAAAGCTCTCTAAAGGGGAAAAAAAAAAGGATAAATAATGGAAATGTGCTGAGAACTTGCACTGAATTTTACACACATACGGAGCCCCTGGTAAAATGTTACACTAGTCAAGTTATTACTGCAAGAGGGAAGTCCACTGTGGAATATCAGCCTGTTATGCAAATAAATAAAAAGGCTCTGTGCTGAAGAGCCCTTTATTAATTTCCTTCATCAAACGTTGCTGTCATAGTAATTTATAACATCAGCGATCTCCAGTCACAGTTTTTGAAAAGCACATCAAAGTCCCCAGCCACTGCCCACCGCACATGTGTGGCCGAGGAGCCGAACCTGGAGGAGACGCTGTGAGAACGACCCGACCGCAGCCTGGCCAAGGGACTGCCTTTCTTCTGCCGCGCCTGATGGCAGCAGGACGCACTCGGCTGGCCAAGAGGGGCCACATCTCCAGCTGCTGCTCAGCACCGGTCACAGAGGCAGGACCCGGCACCACATCCCCAGTGCCTCAATGAGCCGCGGGTGTGCCTGCGAGGGTATGCATGTGCAGGCACACAACTGCACGTCCCGCCGACTGCAGCACAAGTCACCGCTGCTACCACTGTGGAGCGATGCTCGTGACAGTGACGGAAAGCACCCGAACAAGGAGGCAGCTTCACGGCAGCCCCACGCTGCCAGCTAAAAGCAGGTGTCACCGCCGGTGATGGGCAGGGCTTGCCACACTCCTGGCAAGAGCTGCTGGTGGGCAGAAGCGCTGCAAATGTTTTTCGGTGCCAATAGATTAATTTTCCTCCCAAGCATGTAAATACTCAGGGTGTCATAGACATGGAGCTAACCAAGGAGCTGGGGAAAGGAGAAACTCAAATGGAAATGACGGGTATTCTGGTTTATGTTTTATTACATCTCTTGTAATAAAAGAGCATAATGTTCCAATGAACGGAATCACTCAGCTGCTCTTTGAGGATTTCTTTTTTGTCCATGGATTGTTTTCAAAGAGAAGGACTGACGCTTCCAAATAGAGGGGTTACAGATGAGGGTTGGATCCGTACCTACGTCAGCAGGGAGCACTGAAAGCGGCAGAGCCGGGATCGCTGACACCAACCAAGGACCCAGCCCCACAAATTTGTCACCCAGCCCCTACCTACATTATCTCCCCTGTCATGCCCTCTGGTCCTGTCCCCTGACACTGTAAGGTCCAGAGCAGCCAAAAAGAAAAGGATTTAACACCACAAATAAACTGCCAGGGAATTTACAGACAGCGTCATATGAAAAGCCTCAAGTAGCATTACTAATCAGAAGCTGAATTCAAGTAGCAGCTAACAGAGATAGAAACACATCCAGAAAGAGTGTGAATTACTCAGTTCAGTCTTGCTGGGAGTTGGAAGCGGGCTTTTTTTCCCTTTTCAGTTGACAAATAGCATGAGAAACAATCCAGCCTAAAAAATGTTACAAGACTTCCAATCAAATATAATGATGAAAAAAATCCAACAATACAGGATCAGCAGCAGTAAAATGTTTAATTTGAAGGAGATGAAGAGATGCCTACAGCATCTATAAAGCAATCAACCAAAGAGAGGGCTGAGAGCGGGAGGGAAAGAATAATTTTACTTAACCCTTCCTTTTCTGGAGTGACCTCTCCATCCTCTCCAGAAGAGAAAACACATAACTTGGGGGTTATCAGTGTAAAATATTAGAAAAAGGTTGTGTTTTATTTGACTTACTGTTTTCCTAAGTAACACAAAACCCTAAAGCTACTCTTGTTAACAGATAAATCTCGTGATTTCACTAACTTCTGGGGGCTTGCTCTGGATTTCCAGCGGCATTAACAAAGGATTTCAGTAACACAACATTACCCATATACGAAGAGATGGATAAATGCGCAGAATTTCATTCAGGTTTAGGCTGTGATCAGTTTTGTATTTCCTTCCGATAATATGGGCTATTTAATACAAAAAAGCATGCTTTTCTATGGGAAACAGATCAACTGTTGAGACACATGATACAACATGAAATCTAAATTATCTTTTTGTCAAATATTTGCTTTGAACTACATTTGTAAAACACACTGGTCGGTTTGGGCTATTTGCTTACTTCATGTCCGGCTCTGCACGCCACAGCCTCATAGAGGAAACTACCCATTTTTGGCAGTTCCAGATTTTCCGATTTGGGGTCATTACTATGCTCGTAAAACTGCAGGTAAGATTTCCACTGGCTTCACGCACTGCTGTGCACACTCTGCTGTAACATTTCGGTTTTTGGGTCAGTGCTGCTCTGCTTCTGTACTGCAAAGAAGGAAATCCCACTCATCTTCTGCGATTAAAGTACAGGCTGCAGTGCATTTTCCAGTGCAGATAAACCCCCCCAAACGATGGTCTGACCTACCAGGAAACACCGGGTGTATGGTGGTCTTCAGAGAGAAGGGATAAAAATGATGGCCACGCTCAGCTTTCCTGTTCCCGAGAAAGCTGGCGTTGGGCTCGGAAGGGTGCACATCTGGCATAGGTGCACTGTGCCCTCCTTTCCCACTCCCCTCTCCTTCCTCCGTGCCCTTCCCCACCACTCCCTGGCCACAGGTGGGGCAGCCTCCTCCTCCTCCTCCACAGCCACCACCATCTGGAGCTGACTTCCCTTCCCCTCCCTTCCCTCCTCACTGACTCCCCATCTACTTTCAAATCAAATGTGAAGATATAGATTTCCTTCCATGCCCGCAGGACTTTTTTCCATCCCTTCAAGAGATTTCATTTTTAAACTCTACAGGCATGGCTGCCTTCTCAGTGTTTCAGAACAGCATGGGTACGGAAGATGCTGCTTTGTGAACGTTCATTCAGGTAGACTTTAACCTCACAGACAAACTCATTTTTTCAAACAAATTAACCAGCACTGGCAGAAAACTTGCAAGAAAACGAATATGATGGAAGTTGACTTTAAAAGATAAAAGTGACTGGTCTTAAATCGCACTGTACTGAAATATGATTTGAAGGCCACAATGAAAACCAGCTGGAAGCCATGTGTAAAATATAATAGTACATGCCTACAGGGAAGGAAGTGAGATATTGAATGATTAAGTTTAGGAGAGTATATAATGTAGTGTATCATTACGGGAGTGATCAGGATTACTTGTAATAAGCTAAGGGTTTGTGGTCTTTCTAAAATCCAAAGCCAAGAATTATTGGGGGGAAGGGATCACCACACTGTTTTACACGTATCCGGCTCCCCATGTCTGGTGACGCTCCCGCAGGAGAAACCTGACTTCGGCAGACTGGGACAGCCGCATTCCCACAGAAAAGAGAGGTGAGCGAACCCAAACTGAATGATGAACGCCATATAATTGCAGTCTGTGTCTGCACTGTATTTAATTTTGGCTGGATTCACTATCCCACTGATGTTTGTTTCCATTTCCACCCACTTTTCTAGCTAGAACTAGACACGTGAAAATGGTGAGTCGCTAAGGGGAGCCAAGCAGGATGCTTAAGCGGGGTACACACACGCACTCGGGCACCAACTGCAGCAAGGCACCGGCTGACAACACTTGCTCCGTGAAATGCCACCTTTCGTTGCCTGAACAGCCACCGCAGCAGATTAGAAACAGGAACTGCATTTCTACGTGAAAACCCCAAGCTCTTCCGTTTCATAGTGTGGTTCTGCTCTTCCCTTTGCAGACAGCATTAATCATGTGAGCTCCTTTCCAACTGTTTTTGCTGAGATGATGAGGTACCCCTTACTATGAGAAGCACCAAAAATGTTACGTTCTTGGAAAACAAGACCATGCATTTGCAACAGAGACTGCCCTTGTTGAACAGACACCGCCTTCCTCTGTGCACAGACAGAGCAAGCGCCGACAGGTACCTCAAGTGGTGTGTGCTGGCCAGTACCAATTCTCATAACCCAAACCCACATGCAGAGTTGAATGGATTGGCCTTCTCTCCTCCACAGTGGGAAGGGTTGTTGCTTTTTAGCTTTCCTTCACATCTACATCGCTCTTGTAGCCAGCCATGACACTGTATCACACCAAAGACTTTTATGCCAAAGAGAGCAAGTTTTTAGCCTGCTTCAGGAGCCCAAAATAAAAGCCAGAGAGAATGCCCACACTTTACAAAACGTAGGTTCAGTACCTGTGTTTGGTCCATCTAACACCGGTCATCTATTACAGCCCTTACAAACATTCAAGACGAGTCAGCAGGATTATACCACCAGTTTGACTCAATGCAAAAATGGATTCACTACATACTTCATCTAAGCAAGCCCCTTGGAAAAGCTCCTTCCCAATGACTAGCTGAAGTCAAAGGGAGGGCAGAGGACGGGCCTGAACAAGATGTTCAGCTGCATTTTACTGAGACCTGTAGCTGGAATTTGCAACACTTCACCTCTGAAAGCTGAGAGCTCCCAGGCAGTGCCGACCTATCATGTTAAGAGTTTACTTAAGAGACGACGTCCATCACCTTGCAAAGAAATCTTATACCTAGAAGGAGGCACTGTCTGTCCCCCTTAGCAAATCTTACAGGAATAATCTGCGGGAGATTATCTATTCAAACAACCAACCTTACACTCGCTACTCCCAGTCTCTCGCAGCTTATCTTTGTATACAGAAATGTGCAAGAAGAGAACAGAGCAAGCTGCTACCATAAACAGGCTTGCACCCTGACAGCCTCCCAGTCCGGGGCTCGCAGGCGTAAGAGCATTAATGAGACGCAATCACTGTGCCAAGACACTTTACAGGTTTCCTAGGAATGTCTGTACAAGAAACTGTAGCAGAAGTTACAATTTGCACCTGTGTTCATTTCTTTCCCCTTAAAAATGAGGTTGTTAGACTACTCTTTTTTTTTTTCCCTTGCAAAAATATATTCATTTAGGTAAACACTACAGCACTAGTCGCAGCTCCAAATGAAGTATTTTCTTTGGGCTCATTCTCACAGTGGTGATTTCACACCTTGACACCATAAAGCTGTGTTAAAGACTGTGGTTTAGTTTCCTTGCTTTTCTTGGATTATACAGTATCCTAAGGTCAAAACTCAGGAAAATCCAAAACTGTTATTAAAAAAGAAAAAGTATCTATGAAGTGATGACAAATTGCAGACTACAGGTGTTAGATTACATTTTGACTCCAGGCAGGTTTAATATACTTTAGTTTCCTTTTACAATTGCCCTTAGCAGGTACTGTTATCAGTAAGGGATTTAAAAAAAATATACGGTACTCAATAAAAGAAGACCGTGTCAAAAGAAATCAATATGAGCGTGCAAAATGGTAGGGAGTCTGACATGGATAAATATGTTCACTTTCATCTAACTTCAGTCTGAGCTTCTTTTAATTTTGTAGCTCAAATGCTAGCTGCACATCCTGTGCATTTTCCAATGCAGCTTAGTAATTCCTTCACAAGAGTAAACACCATTATTAGAGATAATTGCAATACATGTTTGTGATATGATGTACGCCATCTCATGCAAGCCAGACCAAATCAGCAAACCAGAGCTGGTAGCTCCAACAACTTGTGACCCAGCAGCCCTGGGTCCTATTCAGCTGAAAAGACAAAGCAGTCACGCAGTAAAAAAATCCCCCAAATATTCAGGCCTTTCCTATCACCCTTCATCTGCTACTGACCACCACTGGAGCCAGAACATTGGATCAGTCAAACCCCAAGTCCTAAATCTTTCAGCTCTGAGGGACAAGTCACTCTCTGAGCCACGCAAAAGGGGAGTCAGAGGCAACTATGAGGAGAGAAATGAGTTCCACAGGGAATCTGAAGTCAAAGGCAAGTTTGGTTTCCAGGCTGGAATGTGAGCTGGTTGAAGTGATTCATTTCAACATCTTTGGAGCACACTCGCCACATACCTCCCTTTGCTTTATGGCAGTCGCCTTGCTTAAGGGCAGGAAACAGGCAGTGACCTGAAAACATGGCAAGACACTGAACAAACACCCAGCCTCTGAAACAGCAGCCCCATCCCACAATTCTTCTCCAGGACCAAACTGTCAAAATTGGTCAAAAAGGTGACTAAAAAGACAACAGGAAGAAAGAAAAAAATCAAAAAATAACAAAACTTTCATTTGCACATTGCTTTTGCCACCCCATGCAAAGTGATAAGCATAAGCATTAGCAAAATGCAATTAATCTTGACTTGAAGGCAGGGGGAAGGTGTCTCCCCCCTCCAGCACACACTGCTCCCATTAATGCTAACAGGAGCTTAGCATGCATCAAAGAGCAAATACACCACAAAACATTTTTAAGAGCTATCATCACTGGAGATAAAATATAAATTACAGCCTGATTACACTGCGCTGCTAAGAGGCTACATATGCAGCATAGCTCACAGTGACAACTGGAGATGACCAGATAACTTTTGGACAGGTCTAAGGTTACTGTAAAACATCTGTGCGGAGGAATCTTTCCTCGTCTTTGCACTCCTTTCAAGAAGCCATGGCACTGCTGTCTGCACAGTTGTTTGAAGAATGTTTACAAATCAGCTTGACAAAGAGAAAAAAAAATTCTGCCATCACTTGACCACAACCATGATCTTATTCTTCAGTAATGCGTAGTTTATTTCCCTTTCCTGATCTCTGTTAATAGACAGCACGTGCCTACACAATAGCCACTATTTTGTCTGTATAATGTTAAAAAAATAAATCACAAAACTCTGGCAATGCAGAGCAGTGTCCCGGTGTTTCCTGGGGTAACTGCTCTCCCTCAAACACTAACTCAACTCTTCCCACAAAAGCACAGGCACAACTTTCATTGCTGTGCAAGTGCCTGAGAACTGGCTGATTTTATGGGGTAGCACAAATGAGCTCATGCTGATGAACATTACTGGATTAGCTCTGAATTCCCCATCTTTGGCTGGTTTAAGCCAGATTCTTACGTTTACTGCATAGTAACTGTGGCCAGCAGTGGATATCTCTTTCTCAAATACCTAGCTGCAGCCTGGGAGGGTTGTCAACAACTACTACTCAGCCCGCAGGTGGAGCCGGCACAGACCTACTGTATAAGTACGCAACAGGCCAGATTCATTCCGGCTTCTGCTGGCACAAACCAGGGTGCTGGTGACAGAGAGGCAAATGTGGCCAGGAAGCGTTGCACAACGCCACTGCAGACTCTCTCCTGAAGGCATCGGTGATGGATGGCTCCATTGTCTGGGGATGGGGCACGGCCAGCACAGCTGGCACCGGGGCTGGCTTGCTGCATCCCCCGGCAGGCAGGCAGGACTCTGCCGGCCTCGAGGAAGGCATGCAAGCCTCTCTTGCCTGTAACCTGCGGTAGCGAGGCAGCCTTCCCCAGCAAGGGAAAAAGCAACAGCCCCATAAAGGTTCTTGCTGCCCTTCTGCATGGTGATGCTAACTGGAGTCCCACTCAAGTGGGACTTTCAACAACCGTGAACACATCAAGGGCCACAAAACCTTCCAGTTAATACTTACCTTCGTCAAAACAAGACAAACAAACAAACAAGCTTTGTGGGCCTCTGACTTGCGTCTTCCGTGCTTTCTCTTGCAGTCCTGGCAAGTCTCTCTGGGGTGCTATGGCATACAGAACCCTGCTTGGCAGTTTCCAAATAGAGACAGAGCTTGCCTGCAGTTGGAGGGGGGGTCTGTCAAAGATTTTGGGTCGATTCTGAGTCTCCCCATCCCAACCCTGCTAGTCCTAATGAGGAGCTGGCAGAATGCCACAGGAACTAAGGAAGTAACAAAATGCTTTTCGGTTTGCCTTTCTGCAGACAAAATATTTCTTGTGTCCTCTATGTTTTCTTGTTTCATTAACACTACACATGTTCTTCTTTTCATTTGGAAATCAGAAGAGTATTCGCGGGCAGCGTGAGCATGATCTTCCCTGACAAGTCCCAACCTAGAGCCATGCTTAAGGCCAAGCTCTAAACCCTTAACTACGGTGGCATGGACGGCGCCACTATAATCATGTTGTTTTCCAGTTACTCAGATCAGGAGTAGGCACTGCATTATTTCAGGAAGGATATGTTTGGATTAGACATTGGATTCTGGGGGGGTATATAGGGGGGGTAATTATTTGTCCCATCAAACTGTTTTAGGTCCTTACAGATGGCTATTTGGGGTTCCAGGAATACACAACTGTACTGCTAATTTTTACAATGGGGGCAGTTAGAAGTCAGAAGAACCTGACTGTTATGGTTAGTGAAAATAGTAGATTTATGCTGATAAAACACTACTCAGCATGTTTTTTGCTTTCTAGACGTAACCACCAATGCACTTAATAACAGGACTTGAGCAAACTATACTGTGTGAATCAAACACATAAAAGTATAAATATTCCTTTTTTTAGAAAGCAAGTCTTAAAAAGTGCATTATAATCAACTACCATGGTAAAAGGCAAAATATCCAGCATTACCACACATGCAACTGGCATAATGTGCTTTATTATACCCTTAGCTTGAAACTGGGTAAATAAAAATCAAATGACCAAAGTACAGTCTCCCGCACAGATTAGGGCACTGAGGACAGGAGGACTCGGAGAATTAGATCTGAAATCCTTTGTCTTCCTGATTACACTCTGGAAAAGGTGGACACGTCCAGAAGACTGAGGAAGCTACGCTGATGTTACTGCTCTCCATGTCTCACTCCTCTGATCTGTAGCTATTTTATAGGTTCTGGATGCTGGAAGAAAATGGCTTTATGGAAAGTAAACAGCACCTGCAGTTTATATTCACAGTACTAGAAAATGTGCAGTTAGGGAAAACATGCAGTTGTTCATTTTTAATAAAAAGGTTTAATATATGGCCAGTGAGGCAGTATTAGGACAAAGCAGAGGATGACACTGTTACGGCCCTGGGATCCATCCCTGGCTTTGCTGCTGCCTGCAGTGGGGAGCTCTGTGGACCGCTCAGCCCGTGGCTGGCTCCACACACATAATCGCAGGGGTAAGCTCACACTTAACACAAGCCTGCAGCTTGTGTAGATCTGTGTGCAAGGAGCCCCAGGCTTTTGCTAGAAATGCAAAACACCATTCTTTGCTTCATTAAGATTAGAGTTGTGTAGCATTTTTCAGTCAAAAATCTTTCAGTCAAAAATGTCGACTAAGTGACATCAAAGTATTGCCTAAAGAAAGTCTACTTTGCCAAGCTGTTTGCCTGGGGTAGCGGGGGGGTGGATATTCTGACAAAGTTCAAGCAGTTGTTTAGGCATTTTTCATGAAACAGCATATTCTGGTTGCTTTTATTCAGAACAACTCTTGCTCTTCAAATTCTTCCTATTTTCTTTAAAGCATTATGTTGCTCTAAACTGTTGCAAACCTTTTTTTTTTTTTTTAATGTTAACTGAAAATACTAATTTAAAAAGCGCCAACGTATTTTTGTCTTTCAGTATTTCAGAAATGTCAGCAACCCCTTAAGCGCAGCTCAAGCACTTCTACAGCTCTAGGCTGTGCCACCCAAGGAACAGAAGCTCATAGACACCTATCTACCCACCTACCTCCTTCACCGTCGTGTTTACAAACGTTTGTACTGATGGGAGCTCTGAAAGAATGAAATGTAATGCAGTTTATAAAAGGAGCTGGATGTGAATCTTTCCTATCTCAAAATCCAATAAAGCTTATGATCTTTATTGCATGTGGGAGTCCTTTGGTCTATGTAATACTGATTAGCAGCTTGGCCAGTAAGTCTGATAAAACCAGAAAGTACTTTCGAATATATTCTGGTCAGAGACACCCAGGAGCAAAGCATGGGCCCCAGGGGCACACATGTACCTGGGGATTTCTTCCTTGGTTCTGTTCCATCTCACCATAGTTTTGTTCCATTCTCTCCAGAAAGAATGACTCCAAGCCTCTCTTATCCTTGAATCTTCCTGGAAAGGAGGCATTATCTTGAAACTACTCCCCCTCACCTTTCCAACACACATGAACCCCAAAAAATTACAACCTGCTTCAATCAGGGCTCCGGATGGGACTTTAATGGATCCCAAACAGAGTAAGGCAGCATTCTTACTCCTGATCTCATTTAATCAAGGCAACACCAGGAATAACATTACTCCAAGTCAGCAATGCTTCCCCGGTGCTAATCAGGCCATTAAAAAGGCATAAGCAGTTTGTTTGACGCAGAGGGACAAAGACTACCACAGAAATGAATCAAAACCAGGGAAAAATTAGAGATTAAAAGTAATAATACTCCTTTCAGCAAATCACAGTTTGAATGCATGATAAGTGGCTAAAAGACACAATCACTGCAAGATCTAGAGACAAAAAAAAAGTCTCCTGACTGAATGAAATTTAAATTAAACTTGCTCTGGTACAGAACCATTTCCTTCACAGGGCAGCACTCACTGCCATCGGGAAATCCAGACCCATTTGCTGCAAATGAGGGCTGCCACAGCTGATCTCGCTTAAGGAAAACACACACGCTCAAAGTCAACAGTTGGAGGGAAAGGAAGAAAAACCCAAACGCGGCAGACTTGCTAGAAGAGATTTCCATGGAGGTTCCCTCCCCAAATAAGCAGATAGTTTCCAGTTAGTCAGGGTCAGGGAGTGCCCGTGTGGTTTCCTGCCTGCTTGCCTTTGTAGCTTATCTAGATCTCATCAGGATACGCAGTCTGAAAAAATTAGAATGGCTAAGTACAGAAATTAGGGAAACTAAATACAAATGAGCCTTGGTTTGCACTTGTGCAGACGAGCAGGGGAATCTGTGCCCGCGGGTGGGATGAATGCAGTGGTGCCGACCCATCTGCTGAGGCGGCCACGTCGGGCTGCGGCTCATCTCATCTGCAGAGGCCGGGTCAGGTCTCGTTAACGCCATTGTGCCCACCCAGGCACCAAAGCCATGCCTAACTGTCTCCAAAACTCTCTGGGAAACAGCTCAGCTGCTTTGAAAATACCCCTGACATCAGTTTACAACCCTGCCTGCTTTAACTGTGGTGCTGGTGCCTGCCAGCAGGCCGGCTACATGGCGTATCCCCACGCACGCTTGCAGCCCTTGGAGGGGTGGCACACACGCAGTGCACGTCTCCGTGTTTTGCAAAGCTCCAGGCAGACACTGGCTCTTGCAATGCCGTGCATGGGAGCAAAGCAAAAATCCAACCAGGAACGTATGCGCAAGCTACCATATGGAAAGGGCATTCTCAAATTAAACCCTGAAACCCAGATGAGATCTGAGCAAAGGACAGTTTCACTTAAAGGAAATCTCTGAGGTCAACCAGCAATTAACTGAAAGGTTCTGATTGAATACGCTATTGACTGTGCGCACATCAGACAGCTTCCTGTTTATTATACCTCATGGGCTGTCTAGGTGCCAAGACATTAAACTGTCAATAATCTATTAATACTGAACAGCTCCTCCCTCCTTACTCCCCCATGCAAATACTCTTAGACTAAGAAACTGCACTGAAAAGATGGAAATTTTTGAAGTGAGATGGAAATGAGTTTTTTAGGGTATTTCTTTGCTTGGTTCCAGCTGAAAGTACAGCAACGTTCATAAACAATATAACACGCAGTCTATAACTACATGGAAAAAATTGTGTTAAAAAAAATCAGACATGATTGAGACCATATCCTGAAATCTGTCTTTCTTTTCCAAGCCATCTTTAAACAGTCTAAGTTAAATTTAATTAACAATTTACAACAAGGAGAGAGGAGTTATTTAAAGAGAGGCCTACAGGTCCTTAACATTCAGTGTCTGGGAAACAGTTGTATGTAGAAAAAAAGTTTTAATGAATTTAATAGAGAAAAGCACTTTAATTAAATGCTGTCAAAGAGGATTGTATTAATGACTGCACACAAAGGAATTTAAAGCAAGCCAAGTATATTTAGCAAATAGGAAGTAGGCTTTCAGAGGCTGCAACTATTTATGTTTCTGCCATTGCAATGCATCTAGGAGATCGCATTGCCAATTGAAAGCAGTTATGTTATTAGATATGATTTTATTTATTATGGATTATTAAAATTTCAAATGCTGCAGGGAATAAATTTATTCCACTTCTAAAATGAAAGAACAAAGATATTTCCTGCTTGTTCAGTAGGAGGAAAAACAGAAGAGGAAATAAATAATAAATAATAATAATAACTTAGCACTTAACTAGTGAAGTGCTGTCCAGACAGATCTTTTTATGCGGCCTGTTGAGTCCTGGAATTTTAGTGTGTCTCCTTCTTTCTGCTACAACTGGATGGATTTGCAGTTGCTACCACAGCCTCCCTCAACGCAGCACAGAAAGAGGAGCCAGCTCTTACTCCTCATGGGCAGGATACAACTCCTCATTGTATCCTGTGGTGGCACAAGGGACTTCTGCAATACTCTGCATGTCTCAAATCTAAAAATTACCAAAATCCCAAGAAGTAAAAAGAAATCTAGGTTGCCAAGTTTTTTGCAAGCAAGATTGCGAAGACCAAGGTTTTCCAGGCCTAACCAAGAGACTTAGCCACACAACTCTCATAAAAGCCCCTAACAACTATGGGTCTGCACTAAGCCTTTCTGCAGAATGCGCTTCCCTTCCTCAACATCCATGTGATGGGACCTGTGGCAGGAAGGAAGAAGGCTCTTCACCATCCTCCCTGCCCATGTGCCTTGGATTCAAGTGCAGCACATCAAATGGGCATGGCCTAATGAGAGCATAATGTAGAGATCCAAACCATAAATTTGAGAAAAAGCAGCTAGAAAATTCAAGGGTGTCAACATTATTTTATACTATGATGGTACAAAAAGCATAAAACTAAATTTAATCCAAACTGGAAACCGAGGAATGTTTTTTGACACACAGTTAATGAGATGGCTGGGTCTGTAATATCCAGGATATGTTCTGTGATTTACCACATCCTTTTTACCATATGTAATGGCAAGATGTTAATAATGATTTTAGAAATTTCAAACTTCTCAATGCTCCACCAGAGGCACCTTATAGGTGCTTGTATGCCTCGGTTTCTGAACACCAAGTCCCTTTTAAGTTAGGCACCATGATGTGAGTTAGTCCCAAATTACTGGTTTTAAAATTTATTTAATGGTACTTAAGTGTAAGACTTTTACCTTCTAATTTGAAACATGAAGAAGTGAGTAGAACTGGGGGAAAAGACATTGGAAAGGAGGCACAAGGGGATACCTACTTCCTTTCACAATGAGAGTAGCATCATAAATGGTGACGTTCAATTTTCTAAATACATTATCTGATTTTTGTTTAAGACTTTAATAAAAGTCATGTGTGATGTGTGTTGAGAATGTAGCCTTTGTTGTTCCACAGCTAGGGATCTTGCAAACAGCTTCGCTTTGTCTGTGCCAAGATATTTTGGAATATTCTTTGAAACACTGTAAGCATAGATGACTGTGAGAAAAAATATGTGCTACTGTACTTCTGGATACTTGATGTGTGAGAATAGTGCATACACACAAAAACATTTCCCGTTTCAATCTGCAATTCCTGTAGGAGTCCATACAAACATGGAACAACATACACAGCATACTAACCCTGAAAAAAACATATCCCTGCACATATTACAGTCTCTGGGTATTTCCAACCATTCAGGGGAAAAAAGGCGGGGGGGGTGGGAAAGAAAAAAGTCCACACCAATGAACGTCCAAAAACACTGGCCCGGGGCAAGGAGATAGAGCATCTATGTACTGCTCTGTCATAGCCTAACTCCTAACACTGCCCAGAAGCTGCACGATTTCCCTGGGGGATGCTGTGCAACATGGGAGGAAGAGCATCTTGCTCGCTCTCAGAGATCTTTGGGGGACAAGCAGTGCAATGTGCTCTGGTAGCACAACACAATCTTGTTTCCCTCCCCAAGTAATTTTTACGATCGCCTATCTGCACAGAAAGGCCAGCTGCAATGATCCAGGGCTCTAACTTTATCCTAAGTTTCCGTAAGGAGCCCGAGAATAGAATGTTGCATACAGCCAGTAGCCTATAAACATTTACACATCTCTAAAGCCTGCTATTATCATTTATGTACAAGTGTGAGGGACAGGCAGTATTTAGAGAGCATTAAAATGAAATTAAAAAGAGCAATATTTTTAACTGCAAAAATTTTCCAATGTAAGTGGAACAGAGGCTCATCTAGTGGCTTTTCAGCCTTCAAGATTTGCCTGCTGCCAGCCGGCAAGATTCAAAGGTTATGTGAATTTAAAGAGCTTTATTTAGTAATCTTGCTCTAGATGTTTGCTCATCCTCAACCTACTACAACTCCTTACAACGCTGGCAGCTTAGCATTTACGGGACGGCTAGGACAGGAAGAAACGAGGGCTAAATCTGGTCAAATTGTGTGTGAAAGGCAAAAGGGTGAGATGACAGGGGCCAGAGCTACAGTTATGTCATTTGCTAAAAAGATGACCTATCAGAGCAACATCAACGCAAGCCACCACCCTGCCAATTACTGCCAAGTCTCTGCAGTGGTAAATCTGCACATTCAGATTTTAAGCGGAGTTTCTGCCTGGAGCATCCCCCAGTGGGAGCCGGGGCAGCCCGAGCAGAGCTGCTCTGGGGCAGCCTCGCACAAGCCACCGTCTGGGCAGAACTGCCTCTGCCTCGAACGGGGCAGCACGTCCTGCATGACAGCGCACGCGTCCTCGGCCCCAGGGATGGCTTTTACCTCTGCCGCGGTGTCAGTACCCTCACAATCATCTTCGTTGTAAGAAGCTGGTGAAGAAAAACATTAGCCGTGCTCTCAGGGCTCCCTCACTTCAGAGTCCCACCTCATTCCTGCCCTGTCCTCGGGTGATCCTGGACCAAATGAAAGCTGTCCTGGAGCAGGTGGCACTGAGGCGGCCCCATGGTTCCAGGAGTCTGAACAAATATGGAAAGGATGTGCTACTTTGACAAGACTAAACTTGCCACCTCAGAAAAAAAAAAAAACAAACCTATTCACTTTACTTGATCTCCCATTTCTAGGGTTAAATGGAATAGTACTAAACCTAAACTAATTTCAGAACAGAAGCAGTTTTGCTTTAATTGCAAGTACACTCCCCACTATCATTTCAAGGGGAATTGCAAGCTTAAATTTAATAAAAATCAGCAGCACTTTTCAGCCACATTAGATATCCACACTAGGCGCAGTAGGCAGGTTTGGCTATAGCAGTCAAAGCTCAGCGGCTTTACACTGCAATTGTGATAACTATCAATCACAAGAAGCTCTATCGGACCCCTCAGAGTCAAATGTAAGGGGTTTGTTGTCTGGTATGTGCTCCTGTTGCCTTTGTCAAACCTTGTGCAAGGCTCCTGAGCTACCGTGGTCCATCGGGGAAATGGTGTGCACCAAAAGGATGGAAAACCAGAATGCACAGCCAAGCTTTTGTTCCAAAATGCAGTGTGTCCAGCTGCAGGGTGCGGGTACTGGAGCAGTAATGAGAAAGCAGTTCAGAGGTGGAAGCCCTCTGAGAGTTTGGCATGTACTGCTTTCTTCAAAGAAAGACAGTCCCTTATCCCCACCCAAAAGCAGATACACAGTAGAGATAAATGCAGAGTACGTGGCATTTGCGATATATATTGCCTTCAGCTTTAATACTGCACAGAAGTTACATAGCTTGATATTTTTTCCAGTGGTTTTTGAATGGTTTAGATTGAAAGGAGATACTGAAATTGACTGTTGTTGTCTAATTTTGATAAGAGAGAGAGAATGGAACTCCAGATAACGTAACAACTGAGGAAGACAGATATTCTCCACTCACAAAACTCACAGATCTTGTTCTGACATGCATTTCTCCCTGCAGTTCTAAATCAAAGACAAAATAAATACTCCAGCTGCAAACCACCCAAACCAAAGCTCTGAGCTTTCTGAGTGGAATGAATAAAACAAATATCTCTAAAAGTCCATCTGAGCTTGTTGAGTACAAGTTGTCTCACCAGTCTTGACCACCCCCGTCTGAGCAGACATCACATCCAGCCACGGAATAAGGAGCTGGGGGAATCAAAAAGCAGTGGGCATCCATCTGTGGTCTGTCTTTTGGGTGCAGAAGAAATGATCAAAAAGCAAAACTATCAGGGTGCAGCCATTAAGAATGAATCACAGGGCACAGCATCCCCACAAAAAAATTTGTCTAGATAAAACAGTAAGCACCAAAGTCAGAGAGCTAGCATGGTTTGGGAAAGCAGCTTTTGTCCAACTCTCCCAGACAACTCAGTCCTGATTTCCAGTATGCGAAATCCCCTGCTGTAACCCACACAAACACAGCAAAAACTCACTGTGCACATCATCCCCATAGATCATTAAGCACACCATGTTCCCCTATGGAATAACACAGTTTTGCTTCACTCATCATCTATGACTGCCTAAGTATTATTAATTAATATTATTTTTTAAGAAAAGAAATTTTAAGTCTCACTGCTTTTTCCATCTGCATGCTATGCATTGTGTGACCCATGAACTCTTAAGACATTGTTTAGAATCAGATATTTCATTAGGAAGCACTACTGTGGTGTTCATTCCCCTCTTTATTACTTCTAGAAAGAGAATATGAAATCAGTTTCATTGGATTGCCGTCGCCACTCGCCTTGACCCATTTTTACGAGGGCTCCATGTTCTGCTGTTTCATATTTCATTGTCGTTTCTAAAATATTTGTTCCCTTCCATCTCTCACAAAATGACAAAATTAGTATTTAATTTACTTCTGTGGTATGTTATTTTCCGCATATTTAAAGAGAAACCACTACGTCTGCAGTGAACACACAATACAAAAGAGCTTTCCTACAGCTTTCTGCTATGCATTCTTTTATTTACTAATGTTCCTCCATGATTTATGATCTGAACTATTATAAATTGCCCGATTTGTCTAAATCAAAGCTTCTGAGAAAAAAAGGGCAGAGGGACGTAATTTTTAAAAAGTGGCAAAAGTAACAGTGTATCAGAAAGCATGTGAAAACCATTTCTGTTTCTTTAAAGTCAACATTTGACTGCTCTTAGATCAGTATGTACCTACCAGCTTCAGCAGATCTATCTGTCAGCTTATGTAGAAAATGAAAGGTGAGGTTTCCCTGCTCTCTGAATAGTAGGTACTTTGCTGCAGTGGTGGCTCATTACTCCAGAGAATCAGCTTATCCACCCCAACACTCCAGAGACAACAGCTTGATTCATCGTTTTTCCAACTGAGTCAGGTTTCTCTGCCCCAGCAATTAACAATGAATTAGCACTATATTAAAGTGCCAGGCAAGATGGTTATTCTCTGGAGTAGTCACCTTGGACACAGCAGATAAATAGTGGGAGAAGGGAGAGAAATTAGATTTACTGTGTCCCAGCATGCCTGTAACAAACACCGAATCCCTGGTTGGCAATGGGAAGTTGTTGTAGGCACTTCTCAGCATTAACACTCCAGAAAAGTCCTATGCCAGTGAACAGCCTGGGAACAGTGGGATTTAGCACGGGCTGGAAAGTAAGACAGGTTACCCTCACCTCTGCAGAGTAGGAAGCTAAACACAGAAGCATGAGGACTGCTTGCTGCAAAGTGACTACTTTGCATGCAGTCTGTCCAACAGATCTACATAAGAGCCAGGCCAGGCCAGGCCAGATCAAAGGTCCAGCCACGGTCCCGCATCTGATGGTGGTGGAAGAGGATGAGAACAGGGCAAAAATATAATAATGCTTTCCAGCATACCCTCCCACCCTCCAGCAACCTGTGGCTCAGGCACTCTATAAATCAGAGGTGATGTTCTTGTGATATCCAGCTAGCAACAAACTCACAGGTCTTCTCCTTAATCCCACAGCAGCACTTTGTGATTACACATTACACAGAACAGGAGGGAGGAAGAGTCACTTAGTGCACACCTGAATTTCTTTAAAAACCAAGCGAGCGGCGAGCTCAGCCTGCATGCACAGCAACATGTAGGTGTAGCGTGGATGCTCTGCAACCAGCATGTGAAGGAAAGTCCATGCTCCGGCATGTCCATATGGTCACGCCCGATGCTGCCAGAGAACATAGCCATGTCACAGAGCTCCACAGGGCTCACATTTTATGACTCCTCAGCACAATAACAAATAAATCAAGTGTGCAGGGAGGAATTTCTTGTGCACTGAGCTTCCACTGTAGACATTTTTTATTTCAGAAACAGGAAAATATTTGATTAAATGGATTAATATATGGCTGACAGGAAAAATCTAATGGAAGAGGAAAAAGAAAGGCAATGCTTCTTTTTAAGCCCCTGAACCTAAACAGTGAGGTACAGGCTAGTAATAGCGAAAAGAGGGCAAGAACCTGCCACAAAAGAAACAACAAACCTGTAAACATCAAGAGCCAAATTCTGTCCAGCTGGTCTTCTACAGCACTACAACAACTGCCCCACTGCGCACACCCTGCCGTTAGAGGACAGAAACCAAACCCAGCCTTGGGGTGACTCCCTCACTGAAGGTGTGCCCAACCCTGTAATCGGGAAGTGAACTACACAAAACCCATCACAATGAAATCTTTGCCATTTCCAAGAAGCTATACTGGGGAAAAGGCTGAATTTTATCTATCCTTTATCTTTTGTCTGGTCATGCCTCTTGCAATGATAGCCAGGAGTTTCTTCCAAGTCCTTCAGTCTGACAGAGGGGCACCCCCAGCACAGAGAAGGCTCAGTCGTGGTGGCAGGGAGCTCTGGAAGCAGCATGGGGCAGCCTGTTTTCAGGCTCTCCCAGTCTCACAGCTGGAGGAGCAGAAGACTCAAGCATCGGATGCAAGTTACTGTACACACGTCAAATCCATCAGAGCAGAGAGAAAGATGGGGTGGGCAGAGAGAGAAAGCAGAATTAAGAGCCTCCTGCCTGCTTTGGTGTTACAGTACTGCTCCTGCTGTTAGTCACAGCGCTGCTACTTGTATCTTCTTCAAAGGACTGTCATCTTGACATCAAGGCTGCAGGTAAGGGCTCAACTTTCAGTGCACTTTTCACTAGCAAAGCCTGCAAAGCAAAGTAGGTTGGTGACTGCAGCTCTTGGATGTTTCCACGCCCTGCTAAAATGCAGCCAGGCACCGTGGCAGACATTCTGCACCCGCCATCGCTTTGAGAAGGAAATGAGTGTTGCTTTCCCACTTGACACTACAGAGGGAATTTCAGATAGGCAGAATGTAATTACTTGGCCTGGAGTTCAGCCAGGAGCGGGGCCCAAGACCCCTACCCTTATGTAAAGTGTCACAAAATCTCCAATGACTGCAAGTGTGAGGACCTCAGCTTTACGTCTCTGGCTGCTGTCATTGATTCTTCATGGCTCATTACCTAATAGTGACCCTTGCAGCAAAGCCAAAAAACAAACCTTGCTGCTTGAAACAATTCAAGTCCCAGAGACTGAAAACTATGCAAAAATTGCTTGGTGCAGGGTATCTTTTGACAGTAGGGAGCAGGTGGGCAGCAAGCCTCCTGTGTCTTGCACTGGTTGCATGCCACTCAGAAACCTACTGGGGTTTTTGGATGGACAAACATAGCTTTAAAATGCAGCACCCCCAAAACACAAGCCTACTGTATCAACTGTATACCAGGGTCTCTGGAGTTTTGCTGTATGTAGTTGCCAGCTGGTTCCATTTATTTTTCTTCATTTTTCATATTTTGACTGTAATAAATAATTAATCCATGGCTTTGTAACTTGCTGACAAACACAAATGCATCACATTCCAACGCAGTGTAACGTGTCACTCACAAGAGCCAACCTGCATGACACAGAGAAGTGATGTGCAGCAGGCTTTGGAAAGTAGGCTAATCATCAGGGTCACCCACAAGAGCTCAGGGAAACTTTTTCTTCAAACTGTCCTTTAGAGGATATTCCTACTTGCTGTGGGCACCAGAACTGGGTTAGTATGTTCAAACCTACACAGGTCTAGGCATCTTCCCCCATGCTAGCTCGGCCCTTTACCCTTTTGTGGCTCCTTGCCTCCAAGATCCTACAAATTTTTGGGAACATGGAAGACAAAACTTGCAACGTTAATTACTTACAGCACTTCCCCTACTTTATAGCTCTGAGAATCCGAACACCAGGAAATGCATTTTTTCTTCCAGGCAAAGACCGAATGGAAAGCAAGGAGGAAGTCGGTAGCAGAAGAGACAAAGGAGACTGAACTAGGCAATAATTAATCTGGGTGAGACCAACGTGTTTCAGAAGGGGCAGGACTACAAGACAGAAAAACCTCCTGCCTTTGGAAAAAGGTGACTAGATAGTTGGCAGCAGTGCTAGCAGCAGCAGAACAAGAGCAGCGACAAAGAATAGAGGCTGAATGCCAAGGTTCACAGCTAGAGTAGCAAAGCAGTGCAAGCCGCCATCAAACAACAACAGGGAGAGCAAAGGTGGGAGGAGGAACTGTGAGATTATCAGAGAGAAATGCAGGACGGACGACACTCTGAGAGCGGTCACGCGATGGGATCAGGTGAATGGCACCAAGCGCCAGTGGCAATCCAAAAGGATGGTCTGCTATGGAAGGCGTCACCTCAGCTTTTTAGACTGAAAAAACATCTCCTGAGCCTCTCTTGATCATCAGCAGATGTTTGGGTTTGTGACATGCATTGCTAGTTATTAGGAATACACATAAGGCTGATTTTCTCTTCTGACTGAAGCTGGAACTGCTAAGATGAAAAATCTTGTAGTATTTTCACTTCATTTTCCCTATGCATATTTGTATCTGTTTCGACCTGAGACAAGGATAGAACAAAGGTGCACAAACCAAAAATTCATACTAGTCACAAAGGTTGTACAGAGGACCAAAACAATCCTGAAGAGGTTGTGAAATGAAGGCTTATTCCCTGCAAAATACTCACCATGGTCATTTTAGAAGCACTTTTAAGTTCCAGTGAATATATAAAAAACACTTCTCCATGTTACACTCTTCAAAACCCCTGTGTTACCCATGCATGGACAAACTTCCTCTCCTACCTTCCTACTCCTCCTGAAGTGTTATCTGGCTCCTTTGAACAAAAGCAATGTATGGTTGCCCGTTGGCCACTGTTTGAAAGAGGGTATCAGTGTGCTCAGGTTCTGTGCGAAGGAGCAAGTGACCAAGTCCCCGCTCCTGTTCTGCTTCCTAAATAACTGCACACTTCTTGCTGTTGCTGAGGAACACGTTTGTACTCCTCTAAATGTCGGCAGCTTTAGACAGCTAAATTGTGTTTCAGCCACAACACAACTACTAACACCAAGGGAGCTCCATGATATCACTGCTACTGACCTTACTGTTATTGGTGGCATGGATTGTCACATCCCGTCTCTTCAACTACCAACACAAACCTGCACACATTCACACACGTGCTGCAACATACACACAGTGAGCTCTGAACCTGAGAGCTGTGGCTTGCATGTGGCCCTACAGACAGATGAAAACTGGTGTGTCTCAACCTGCAAAGCAGAAGGAAGCTGGAACCAGTTGCTTCTCTCTACCTCTGACAGCTGTTCCCCGCCACAGACACCCTGAGAAGGAAGTTAGCGCTCTGACCTGCACGGGCTCAGGAGTGAGCTGGACAACATGCTGCATACGCTCGCTGTGGTGATGTCTGGACTCTTCCTCGTAGATCACATCCCTCTCATGCTGTGGAAGGTTCAGGAAGCGGCGAATGGTGCAGAGGTTCTCCCAAAGGGTGCGGTTTTCCGGACTTGGGTTTTCTTTCCAGCGAAGCAGCTCACACAGCCAGCCCTGCAATGGTAGGGTCAGCACAGTTAATTCACTGAGCACTGAGGAACCAGATGTGAGTGGAAGGCCAGCTAGACTTAAAGCTCTGTGCTGCAAGCGTCGCTGGTCTCAACTCACACAGGACAACCCCTACCCTCAGCTGCCCTTTGGTCTCAACAAATCCTCGATATATCGTATTTCCTGCAAGTTGAAGAAACAGACACAACCAGCAGCGCTTAACAGGAACCAGGAAGCACAGCATGTTGCCCCCGAGCATGTTTAAAATGCTTGGATATAAATATTTTTCCTATAAAAAAAACAAGAGTTGAAATAAAGGTGCACCTCCACTTCCGTTTCAGAGCCCCTTTATTTCTTCATCCAAGCAAGAGAAAAGGAGACATAACCCCTGAGACTTGCTAACAACCCTCATGCTAAGGGTTGCAGCTGCAGGACCAGAAATTCAACCACTACTGAAAATGTTTAGAAGAAGATACTATCAAGACCTCTGACCTGCTGTCACTACGTTGCATTGACTCCGCCAACTCTGAACCCCACTAAAATTTGACAGCTTTAAGTAATCAAATGGCCACTTAGAAGATGCAACGTCACAGAAAGGGAATCCTCTAGTATTTAGCATGAAAGCAGCAAACAGGGTCCTGCAGAAGTTACTAGAGAGATCAAGATGCTAGGTGAAGGTAATTCTAAACCCAACTACAGATCATAACAATAGTAGATTTTATTCCTGCTATATTGTTTTAAGGTCAGTTTGAAATGCCTTCACAAAGTTCCCACTGTATGAAATCCCATAGGACCTCTCCACAGGGTCTGAGAGCTCAGACCCCTGGAGGAAAGCACCAGTGCTCTAGGAAGAGGAAACCACTCTAAAACACAAAGCCAACCAGAGAGCACGACGGCAATAGCTGTCAAGGTGAGGACGGCCCCGTGTGTGCTGAGCATGTGTGGCGGTGACCTGGAATCGCCAGCAGGTTAACCAGGGATGGTGGCTGTTGCTGCACCCAGCTGGGGGGCACAGCCAGCCCCATCCTGCCTGCCAGCAGTCAGCCCCGCTTGGGGCTGGGGACAGTGACTCCCCTCCTGTGCGTGCGCACAAGGAGACGCAATGCAAATGACAGAATATGAGAAGATAATGCTGAGGATGCTGTCAACGCGCCTTACTGACTCCTGTCAAAATATTTTACCTAGTAGCTTTATAACCCATCATTTTCAAGCTACAACTCAGCATTTTGACACCATTTTGACAGGCACCTTGCAATACCTAAAAGATAGCTTGATCAATGTTAAAAATGTTCAGCATGAGAAGTAGCCAAAACTGTCTTTTTCCGAACAACGACTAGAGCAAGCTGAACAGCCAGGTTCATTATCGGCCCACGTGGGGTTTTTTTGGTATTGCTTTTTTGTGTAACAACTTGTAAGCCATTGACAACTTCTACCGTGCACTCTAAACCCCGTATATAATATCATAAGCCGTTGTTTGTCTTACTCTCCACTGTGTCTTCTGCCTTCACCCCCCCAAAAAAGGCAAGATTTGATTATCTCCGCTGCATCAGCCAAGACAGCAACACCAGCTGTTCTCATTGTGCAGCCTCTTCCTCACGGCCTACATGTTAATAACCTGATCATTCCATTTTCTCCTTCAACTGCCGGCTGCAGCACAGCGAAGAGACAAAAACCCAGGCCCATCTGCAGCAGCTGTAGGCACTGAACTGTGAAGCCACCAGGGATTTATAAACTAATCTGTAACACAACACTGCCTTGTTTTTACAAGTGAGAGGCCACATTTGTGCAGACCTGATCTTTTCTTGCAATAAACTAGGAGGGTTGGGGGGGGCAAGGATGAAAACAAGATATCTAATAATTTACTTAGGGAAAAAAAAAGATCTGTATTATATTTTTGAAGTATTTTGACTGGTATTTGGGTAATCTCTCAGCCAGGTGATTTCTACATTTTAATGTGGTTTGGCCACATCCCTTGCCCTCAGTTCTCCTCTTTCCCTTTCCGCTGCTCAGAAATCCCCCAAAACTTTCTCTCTTTTAGAGAAAAGACAGGAAGAAAATCTCCTGGCTCCACAGTGCTTTCTCAGGGGTTCCTCCATACAAAGGAAATAATTTTTGAAATGGAAAATAAACCATCTGTGGAAAAAATAAGCTCCAGTTTCTCCCTGTTTTCAGTGATCTGAATAAGTCTCCAACTGAACTCTTTCAAATGTTTCAAGCAGGTATGTTTAACAACTCCCGAGGGATGCTGCAGCACGAAGACCAATCGTTTAACAGAAAATACACTCAAAACCCTGCACCTGGTGAAGCCGGAGCTCCGCGCAGGGCAGGCCCAGGGTAGGATGGCTCCTGGGGCTCTCCCGAGGGCTGTGGGACGCTGTGCGGTGCCTGGCTCCGGCGGAGCCCAGCGACGGCTCAGCAGGGCCACCTCCCCTTCCCGAAGTTGTACCAGCTAGCCCAACGGCAACTGCTGCATTTTGATTTATCTGTCCTGTTATAATCAGCACTCATTACAATCACTTAGAGCAACACTACAGGCCTCATTATGGACTAGGCACTCGCTGCCATTAGTCTTTAAGAAGGATAGCGCTCAATTTGCCTGGCAACATGCGAGGTCCTGACCTTGGAGCTATTAGGGAAAAGATTAGACTGCAGTGTGACCATGTGTGCAGACATGAGCAAACCAAATTAATTTCTGGCAAAGGGAGGCACCAGGCAAAGACCCCGCCATCCTGAGGACACCTGAGAACTTCTCCATTCCCCAAAGGAGATAAGCTAATGGCACGTTTAAAGGAGCCTGGTTCTGAAGGTGAAGCACATCCGTGGTATTTAGAGAGATATTAATCCAGTTTCCCCACAAAGTATTTGCTTGGCTGATCAGATTAAGGGATCTAGCCTTCAACAGCACACCCCCACCACAGCAGGCCCCAAGAAATCTGTGATACTTCACAGCCTCAGACATATTGCACCATGTGTACCCAGCTGCTACAATAATTAGCTTATGAATGTATCAGCTGGTTCTGTGATTTTTATAAATAATAACTAACCTACAGAGCAGAAAGATTTTCATGAGCCTAATATTAGCAAGAAATTGCAAGGTGCGCCTAACTCTGAATTGTCATTGTGCTAAATGCCCTGTCTTCTCTCACGTTGTGCAGGACTGGATCTCCCCCAATGCCATTTATAAATATTTATTTTTGCATCGGCACCGGCAATGTATTTGTGGCAGCTTTCTTCACAACAGCCATCATTTGCTCACCCCCACACATACACAGGCATACCCACTGTGTGCATGTGTACACTTATCTGCATCAAATCTGTCCTTTCATTGCTCTTTTCCTATCCTTCCCTTTCTTTATTCAAGCATTCATTCTCTCGCCCATCCATTCAAGACGCTATCTATCCATCTACGGGGCTGCTTATTAGGTGATAGCTTCGGCTAATACACAAGAAAACACAGCACTGCAGCTTACTCACACATTCTTTATGACTGCAAGTAACCGCCTTCCCCATGCACAGATGAAAAGTCTGCATCGGATTTTTTAAATTATTTATTTAAATAATCTTAGCACGCCATCCAAGAAAGTTTTGCAGTACCAGGCAAAAAAAAAAAAAAAAGAGTGTAAATGTCAAATAAAACAGTGACAGATGACAGTATTCTCTATTGAATAGCACCGTTTCTTCGTGCATGTTCAATGAGAACTCATGAATTATTAATATGCAAATCTCCTTTTTCTGTTAAAAATCTCAACTTGGGGTTTTTTGGTTGCAATTTTTTTTATTTTCTTTTATTTATTTCTTTGGGTCTGTGTATGTTACACAGAGCTTTCCAGGAGAATTATTTCATTTAAGAAATACTAACATACAGAAATTCTTGGAGCTACAGCCATTCACAGTGAATTTTCCTCTATAGCTACATTTATTGGCATGAAGAAGGAAAAGTGAAGAAGGAGACACTATCTCACCACCTTTTCCCCCACTCATCCACAACATCTGAGCTCATTGCATTACAAGTAAATCCAACTTCTGTGAACGTATTCTGAAAATCTAACAAATAACACATCCTTCCCCAGCTCCGTGATACGCTGTGTTTCTGATCCTGCCTCCTCTGCACATCGCAAGTCTCGCTCCACTGCACAAACAGCCCCCTCGACTGCCACAGAGTTACCAGGAGAGTTTGATACGTGCCAGTGTCAATATGGGTGGCAGAATCTGGCCCTTAATGTCAGCTTCTAAGGTTCTTAAATGGGAATGTCTTCCATTAAAAATAAGAGGAGGAAAAACAGCACAATTAAAGGATGCTTTTGGCTCTACAGTCAGGCACACCCAGTGCTTGTGGTTACAAGGAATTCTGCTCAGAACTTCCTTCATTTCACCCCAAAACTTCTAGATGCATCGAGAATGCAGCCCAATTTAGCTCATTATAGAGAGCTGCAGAGAAGTGCTGGCCTCTATTTTTGTTGTTCTCATGAGACAAGATAAACATTTTCTAAGCATTTTATTTGATAAAACAAATAATATCATATTAATGTCCTATTTTTAACCTCTCTCTCTGTCTCCTAATCAAATACATTTCCACATAGCTAAGCAAACAACAACAAAAATCTGCAGGAAGCCAGCCATTCCCATTGTGCTTTTATGCTGTTAAAGAAATAGCGTGCTTACTACGCCAAAGCATTAGCCTTGGCGCACTCAGACCCCCTTGAGGGACAGTTAGCTGGTGCAGCAATCACGAGCCATATTCTCTGTCACTTATCCCTGAGCCCTGTTTAGCAGCTTGACCCTTTCACTTGTGCTAGACTTACCCTGGAGCAGGGGAGGCTGCTCCGGCAGCCAGAGGTACCAGACTACAATACGGTCAGGTTTTCCAGCGCTCAACGAAGGTACGCACAAATATCCTGACCCCCAAAACTGCTTCTTGCAGATCTGCTGACTTGCAGTCAGCCAAGGACCAAATTTCTAATTAAAGGACAAGAAGGCATGTGGGAACAGTTTAGGCTCAGTTACGCTGGGGCTACAGGCTAGTGCTTACACTTCGAGCAGCACCTCTACTGAAAGCCTTCACAGGAGGTGGCAGTTGGGTGTCCATGGTGACTTAGTCACAGGCAGCCTGTCTGCTCAGGCTGGACCACGAGGCACTCTGAGGCAGCCTGGATAAAACTGCAATTAAACTGACCTTGTGCTTCCCTTCAGTTACACTGCAATTAATAATAATAATAATACAGATAGTTTTCTGTGCTGACATTTTCTAAGGTCTCCAGTGAAAGCATGAGTAGGCAAATGAAGAGCTTTTAGTAAGAGTGATTCAGGAATAAATCTCAAAAATAAATGTAAAAGGCCATTTCCTCACCCACATCATCAGTGCAGAAAATGTCAACATATGTGACAAAAGGAAAAAAAAGCAGCAATGATCGATGCAAGTCTTGAAAGATTAGGAAAGAAATGCTGCATTCCACAGAGAAAGCTCCCTTTCTACACGGGATCACAGAAGTCCTCTGGACAAACTTCCTCAGCCTCTCTTCCCTCCACTCAGTTTGGGACTCTCTGCAGTGCGAAATGAGCCAGATAATATTCAGCTCTTGTTCCTTAGTCGCCAAACTCTCTTTCCATGAATCCAATAAGTGTCTATTAAAATAAATAAACCCCCTAATGATTCAAGATAACCTAATCAAGAAAGCTGAAATGGATAAAAGACTAACTGTAATGGAGAGTTCTGTCATGGCTTCAATGAATTCTTGATGAGGGCCGGGGGAGGGGGACTGAACCTGAGAAGCTTTACTTGGAGCATTTTGATACAGTTCAAGGTTAATCACTCGATAGCCTGGATTTTTTTAAATGCTGCGTACTTTTCCTCCCCCCAAAATTTAAGGCAACATGCAAAGCCCTTTCATGAGGGCCAGTTTCTTACTAGCCTTATAAAACACGAAACAATACCAAAAAATGAATGAGGTACATGAGCCCTGACGTATCTTAGATTCATGGGAACATCAAGTCTGCTTACAGCTCTTGGCCTCAGAGGGAAGGATGCTGTGCACTGAGGATATTTCCAGTGTGCCAAGTTCAAACTAGCTTCTACCCATGCTGGAGAGGAAGTGTGGGCTTGTGGTTAGGGCAAGCAACCTGCCATCAGCTCCCAGGTCTGCCAAGGACTTCCTGAGCAAAGCCCCAGCTCTACAACTGTCCCTGCTTCGCTCAGCTGCTGAGAAGCAAACACACTGCTGCAGATGCTGTCCTGCATGGGGGTCACACTGTGACTGCATATAGAAGCCTGTAAAAAAGAAGCTAATGTCCAAAGGCACTTCAAAGAAATTTTAAGTTCAGTCAAGGAGAGAAATGTCTTTCTGTATTTCCTCCATACGTAACAAGAACAACGAAATATCAGCACAACAGATATGCCCCAGCTGTAGAGATTCACAACATCATAAAGGCACCAAGATGCTACAGCAGTAAGAAGTGTCCTATATGCTTACACTGTATACACATCTTCACCACCAGCTGTTTTTTCTAGCTGTTGTTCATCATCACTGGAAGCTAATTAGTTTAAGGGCACAGAAAATACCTATTATAACCTAAAAGGGGGAGAGAAGGCATCCCATCATATCAAATGAATACAAGGGAATGTAAGTTGGGAAGAAAAGAGAGGGAAGGACAAATAAGAGGTTTCTAGAGCTAACCCTGCCCCAGAGTGACACTGCTCATCCCTCTCGCAGTACCTCTATTTTGTTCTCGGACCATGGGCAGGGGGTGAGGGCATGGGCAGGTGGCCACGGTGCTGAGACCCATCTAGCATGGCCTCCTACTGTGGGGCTAACACCCCCCTTGGCCAGAGAACAGGCTTCCAGACAACCCTGGCAACGAGGCAGGGATCTCAACATGAAAACAAAAAGTCAGAGGAAAGACGAGGAACTGTCGTAGTGATTTCCATCCATAACCCTGGGTTTCTCTTAACCTGAAGGGCCTCAGCTGAAGGGCTTTTCTGCTCCTAGCCTCTACTCCCCTGGTCAAGTTTATTTTTTGTTTGTTCATTTTTAAACAGGGCAAAGATATGAACCACAGACTGAGCTTTGCCAGCCTGAAGTTTTTTCAGATGTTGCTCCACGGGGTCTCTCTTCTTTACTGTGGTGCAAATGGAAGAAATTTCAGGCCTTTGAGGAAGAATTTCAGTTTCAAGGGTTTACTTTTTGTTTTAACTGGACTGGTGAAGGTCAAACCCTTCCATTTTCCCTGCAGCACGTGCCCCGCTTCCTCATGCTGCCACAGCCTGATTAAGGAGAGTCTCTTGTCCTGGGAGAACTGTGGGAAGTTTGGTCTCCATGTTCATACAAACTCTGCCCTACCTCAGACTGTCAACAAGGGCTCCAGCCAGCTATGCCCACTATTATTTTGATAGTGACTGTTTATTATGAAACGAACTATATTCCTAAACTCATTTCACACAGACTAAGAAAAAAACGTCTGCTGAGCACAGCACAGCCTCTGCTAGGACTCTCACTAGCAGACATCAGAGGGGTGATGCTGCTGTACAGTATTACAGAAGCGCTGGCACATGGTCACAGGGGGAATAGTTTTCCTGAAGTCGTACTGTAGAGCAGTTGCAGAACTGGACGTAGAAGCCAGTTTTCAAGTCCAAAAGTCCAAACCTGAAGCAACCCAAGGTCAAAGTCTCTGCCTATCCCACTGTCCAGCTCTGGAGATACACAGGCCACCCGAATATCTCTGAAATGGCACACCAGAAACCCATCTCCTTATGAATCAAATATAACCAGGAAAGCGCAAAGTGCAGATTGGAAACCAAATCCTGGTGTTTCAGCCACACTCAGAAACACTCCCAACGTGATATTACAGGTCCCAGGTTTAGCCATTTAAAGGACAAAGGGCACTAGGCAGGCAGCATCCCCAGAGAAGCACGCTGTCCAGTGGGTACATCACTAACAGCTGGCAACTAAAATAGGATGACAGCTTTGGAGGTTGTGTTTGGAGGGCACTGAGCGCCTCAGCTCCTGCTGCCTTCAAAAATACAAAGGGGTGCACAGCACTTCACAAACAAGACTAAAAATGTCTAGATATAAGTTGCAAGGAATAAAATGCATACTAAGGTAAATAAGTCATGAATAAGTCAATGTCTAAAATGAATGGCTTGAGATCTTTATGAAGGTGGATTCCCTTAAAGAAGTCTCACCATACTACCTTGGTTCCTCCATGAGGCCCTGTTCCTTGCATTTATGTTGACTTGTGAGTTCTGTGACTTGTAACCTTTGTTTCTAGCAGCTGCCCTTCCCTTCAGTTGCTGAACTGAGACTCTGCCATGACTTACAAATAAAGATGGCTACTTGTTAAATTAGAGGTCAATTAACTCCACCAGTAGATGATGCCGCTTGCAATAACTGCTCTCAGTGGGTACCACTCTTCCTGTATGAAGACAGAAGATGAAATGAGGCCTCCATTGGCTCTGGATGTTCTCTCGGGTACATGACATACAGCCCTGTGTATAAAATGTCAAAACAGCCCTGTCGGAGATTCACTGGCTGCTAAAACTGTGAAGATCTCACAGCACCGTGGATTGCTGTTGACAGAACAGCAGTGCCCAACATAACACATGCCTTGTTAGCAAACTGGAAGCCTCTCAGTAGTCTGGGGTGAGGGAATAATAGAGGAAGCCAATGCAATGCAAGCCAGGCCTGTGGAGAACAGCAAGTGAACGAACCTTGGCGGAGAGTCCAAGCAAACCCTCAGACTAGCTCTTTTTTCCCCTCTTTCAGACTCTCTCTTCCGCAAACACGGGCAGTTTTCAATGAGCGCTTCCCACCATGTAAACTCAGCTGCTGAAATCAGCAGCATCTTCACCAGAAACGCCCATGACTGGCACAACTGGCCTGCACAAAGCACTGGGAAAGCCCCAGCGCTAGCTTCTAGGCAAGCTAGACCTAAGGCAACACACTGACCATCCCACCATGCTAGTGGCTCTCCCCTACACAAGCAACCGTGTCCTTGCTCTTGGCACTCCTCCTGGCTACAGGGCACCCCAACCAGCGGTGGGACACCACAGGCACACCAAGCCAGGCCAGGGGGCAGGCACGCAGGTGGGCTTTGGGGCAGCGGGAGGCCCCGTACTGCTATGGTTCTTGGCTATGGCTTCTCTGTCCCTGCCTTCCAGTGCCCCCATAAACCACTTTCATGCTCCAGCAGAGTGCTATGACATCTCAGCATGGCGAATGCTGGGTCATCCCAGGGAGCCAGTATTGCTTTGGCAGGGCTGTGAAACAAAAGAAACACCAGCCTCAGAAACACTTCTTTATTCACTGCTGCTGAAGAAACAAAACCTTTATGTGCAGTAACTCTGCTTTAAACAATAACATTTGTGGATCCTGTTCTTAACCTTTTGCATCTGGCTCTCAAAATCTGCCCTGTTCTTTTTCCACGTGAAAGACTACAGAGCTTATTTTTGGTTTGGTGTTGGTGTGCAATGCTGCCAGAGAAGTGCACTCAAGCTGGCACAGACTGAAGCTGGTGAGCCACCCAAATTATTGTTGGGTGGTTCAGTCCCTCTCTATTTCAAGAAGCCTCTGGGTATAATGACAGGAAGCTTGCAGGCAATTTTAAGCTAAACCTCAGAGAGGCTGGCATTCAGTCTGTGTTAAACACTCCTTATTAAAAGCTGTCCAGTCCGGATTCTGGGTGGAACTTTGATATCTGCATGGAGTAAAGAATAAGGGGCACGTTTGCAAAATCAATTGTGCAGTTTTTATATTTACTGCACGTTTACCACATATGTCATTTATTACACAGTGGAAAACCGTTAAATGCACAGTAGTTGTGCCAAGTGGCATTATGCTTTTAACAGCTTTATTCGTTTAACAGCTCCAGTTCTCATTATATTTTGCCATGTGGTACATAAGATTTTTATGCATTTAACAGTTTAAGAGGGTTCCATGGTATTTTCCTTTTATGTATTTCATACTGTGCCTGGGATTTTGTTGGGGGGTAGAGGGGTTGCGGACTGCAACCCCTGTACCCTGACAAGAGAAAGCAAAAGGCAAAGAAAATGAATGATTAAATGAAGAAGGAAAAATGAATCAGACCTCCATGTGTCAGGGCACAAATATCTGTAACAAGGACAAGGCTCTCCCATGTGCTTTGATAGCCTTTGATGCTTTGTTTATATACCTTTCAACCTCTTATTTTACATCTACTTTAATGACTACAATGTTGTTTCCCTGCACAGAGGAAAAGAAAGTATGTATTTTGCTGAGTGCATGCATCTAGATACTTCTATCCCCCTCTCTCATTTTCACAGACACATTTGTGCATTTTTGTGTGCATACTGATGCCCTCTCCTAGCACAACTAAGTCATTTCATTCAGGATCAGAAGCAGCCCTTTTCACTGAGTAAACAATTCCTTCCAGCGGTCTCCAATCCACATGCTGCCCTTCCTCCAAAAAATTCTGTCTGTCCTCCTTTCCACAAAACCCCTTCTGGAGCATTATATTTTTTTAAAGAGTTGGATGAAAATTTTAAATTAATGGATTCTCTTCAAGAATTTCACCCTGACCTAGGTTTGCCCGCATGTATTTTTTACACCCAAGGTGGAAATTAATCCAGGAGAACTCACTGCAGTGCCCTCTCATGCCTTTTTGTAAAAATGATTGGATCTGATGTGAATTATTCACATGGCAATACTGTATGCAGCACATACAACATGCAAAAAAAAGGAAACACCTGCCTAATATGCGGTTTCCCATTGCCTTCCCTCAGTTAATCACTTAAGAAAACAATTTCTTTACCTGCCAAATGAGGATACTATCATTTTGAAAGGTCCTTGTCCCACTAGCAGAGGTGTAAGTTATACACCACAAGTGGGAAAAGACATGCGTGTTTGTATAAAAGGGGAGTAAAAGCTTGGCTGTGATCTGATCCTTTCCTCAGCCTATTTTAACAGGGAAAAGGAAACCACTTAAGCAGGCAAAAGCCAAAAACACGACAGGTTCCCCAGAGGTGAAGATTATTATTATTGTAGGAACAGATGTATTTTTATTGGTGGGAGGAGGAGATGGGTCCAGTTCCAACCCCAGAGTTTGCTTTGAAAACAAAACCCCAAGAAGCCCTGCAACAATGAAATCCCCTCTACCACTCACCTGACTTTTATTGGCAGCCACTTTGGCAAACAGAGCTTGAGATACCTTGGCCCTTTTCATCTCCTGTTGGATCTCGTCATAAATGGCAGCTGTGATGTTGACGTTGGCGCCGTCCGCCTTAATGGGGAGGTCTGTTGTTGGTGTCGAGGTTTTGGCCTACCAAGAGACCATGAAAATAATAATTAAAAAAGTGCTGCTTTCAGCCCAGCCATCTGTGCAGAAATTATCAAAGGATTTCAGTCAGCTGATGCCAAACTGCATTAGCTACAGAGGGACACTTCCTGTCCATTATTCTAATCAGGTTAATTGTGATTGGAAATAATTGCAGTGCATTCCTATAGGACATGCAAGGCCCTGTCAAATCTCCCCCTCTCCCTCTCCCAGCGTGTTTATTGAGCAGCTCAACAACAGGATAGGTAGCCGGGGCACTCGGCTGCAGGCAGTTGCTGAAGTTGGCTTTGCCAGCTAGCTACTGCGGCAGAGGCACCAGCCTCTACCTTCTCCCCCCTCTCTAAAAGTGGCCTACACCTTGGAGGAAGAGCCAATTCTCCCAGAAAAAATGAGTAAATGGGTAGAGGTCTCTAAATAATAAATTATTACTCAATTTAATGCACTCCCTCAAGTCTCCCTCATCCTTTATTAAAACTATACGTATGTCATTTGAGTACGTATGGTTTCCCAGCCTTATCATCATTATGCTAGCCAGACAGTCACCTAATTTCACCTAGGAAATCAGTGGAAATGAAAAAAAAAATCATTTCATAAAGCTGGGCTTTGGCATGCCTTTGATGTGCTGCCCTCATTCTCCTAAACTCATATTGAGATTTTGTGTATTCCACTGCACTCCTTTTAATTGAATGATTTCCCATCAGCTTCTGTGACAAATGAAGGACAATAACGGATGCTGCCAGTACTTTCCCTGGGCTGGACTACCCCTACAAGGCTTCTATCAATACAGTTCAGCAGGCTGCTACAAGACTTTTATTTTAAACCCCCTCGGCCATGGCGGTCTCTAGAACGCACTAGCAGGCGAGGGAGCGAGGGTGGTGCAATGCTTGCTGAGTGGTCCCAGCACCAGCAGCCCCTTGCAGAGACAGATCTCGTTTGCCTTCCTGAGCTCGAAGAGGAGAGATACCAGGGTTGATCACTGTACCCCTTACACCTTTAAAGGGAAATATGTAGGTTACCGATATAAAATCTCTGTTTTCTCTTGAGATGCAAAGGTCTTAGAAAACAAAACAACCTAGGTGGCAAAGCTCACACTTCCCGATAGATCCAAACCTCCCATAAACCCTGGTGACATTCAGATATTTGGCCCAATTATAAACCTTTTCAGCTGGCTCCTGTTTTTGTGCCAGAGTTGAAGCCTGCTAGAGTACATCTAATGTTAATTTTTAACTAGGCAGACATGCCCAAATGCCTATTTGTTAATGGGAAGGTTAACTAGGCAAAACTAAACCTTCTGAACTTCTCCTCCTGTTCTGCTGCCCTCCAAATCTTCCCCTCCCTAACATCTTTTTTGTACCAAAGGCCACACTAATAACAGAGCCAAAATCCAATCAAGCCAACAATCTAGACTAATCATTCTTCCTACTGCTTCCAGATAAAGCTTTAACCAACCTGTACCTTCTCCCTTTCCTACCCCCCAAGCTCAGCAGGCACTCCTCTGGGCTTGTTCCCTGGCTGTCGTAGGCAGGACCCATGTAGAAAGAGCCTAAGATTTTCCTGCTCCTGCTAAGGCTAGCCCCCCTGCCTTCAGGCACGGGCAGCTGGACGGCAGCTGGGGCAGGCTGTGGCCGCCCATGGCCCGGGAGGCCAGTGCTAAACCCACCACCATCCACAGGCCATGAACACATGGAGGGTACAGCCCGATGGATGGACCGACAGGGACACCATGTTCTGAAATTCAATGTTCACAGATAGATGAGCGTTAGGGCAATTGTGGGAAACCTAAGAAAACAACAAAGAGATCACGGGAAGGAAGAGGACTGTCCAAGTCTGTCAGGACTCATTTAATGGAGCTTAATGTGACCAAAGGCCCTGCAGTGCTTTGATGGGTATAAAAAAAGCCTTCCCAGTCGCTGGAGCCTTCGGCTAGCGCAGCAGCTGAGGTCACCGTGGCCTCAAAGGCCGTTATGGAGGCCTGAGATCCTGAGAAGAATAAAATTAGCATGTAAAAGAAAGATTTAAAATACAGCTCCATCCTGCATGGGTCTCCTACACTGCTAGCTCCACAGCCACACATCAGGAAAAAGCCTGCCCTACACACCCTGAAATCCAGGCCAGTTTTTATTTAATCACCAAAAAAGGTAGTGCAAGTACCAAACCAAAATATCACAGTCACTAGTATTTTATGTTAGAGGCCTAGATTCAAAACTGGTCTTGATATTAAGAAGGAGTCTGCCCTTACTGAAATGGCTCATTGGAAACAGTGGGCAAAAAAGAAAAAGAAGTGTTTGCAACCTCAGTGCCAGAGCGCTGAAACCCAGCCGTTACTGCTGGTCTTCTATGTGCACGCAATAACCCCTAACAGCTCCGCGCCTCTTCCCCACAGCACTCACACCCGTTAGCCGATCGATCTGCCGTTCTCACCTTGGGGCAGGTCCTGAGCAGGGGANCCCGGGGGGGGGGGGGGTTGGGGCTAGCTCAGAGTTAGGGAGAGCTGAGCCAGGTTACTCTGCATGCCCTTACACCTGCCTGCGCAACTGCCCCAGCACCAGCACTTCCACAGGCATCTGCCAGTGCTCTCCTCCTACTCAGCGCACTCGAGCATCATTCCCGGAAGCACTGCCGCAGGAGATCGGTATCTATGGAAACCATGCTTCCAAATGCCATTCCATCAACTTCTCCGGCACCCTAACACAATCCCTGAAAGGACGGTCCAGCTCCTACTGCTGCTGCCCCAAAGCACCCTGCTCTGGGGTAGGTAACATACCTGCCTGGGGAGGCGACGCTGCCGGGAATCGCTGCACTGCACGTGAGGATGGCATTTGTCTCATCAGAACTAATACCGGGCATATGGGGAAGTGCAGTAGCCGTGCTGCCTGTCCAGGAGCTGGGAAGCAGTCTCATTTGCAGAGGTGTCCAAGTTGTCAAAACAGCACCTGTGCTGACTGGTGCTGGCCCTCTGAGGGCTGGGGAAACGTTATCCAGTGGGCACAAGGTGAGCACTGGGTACACAAACCTTTGTGTGTTGCTTTTGCTGATTAAAAACCTCACAATATTCTACTGGATTCTTCAAGATGAAATAAGGCAAGGATGCTTACACTTCTAGAGTATGGTTTTCTAGGAACGCTTAGCTCTTAAAAAGGCAGGCAAAATTTCCATTATTTTAAATAATGTTCTAGCTGTGGCTGTGGCTAGAACATGGGAAAAACGTCATATTTTGACAGAGGAATGAGCTGGGGCAACAGATCCAATTTTTATTCTCACTGGATTGCATCTAACCTCTCCATTTCCTTCTGTTATTCGATTTTAATTGTGACATCTATTGCAATAAATATAAGTAGGAATAAGCTAATTCTTTCATGAATAAATATAAACGCAGAAAGTGGATACACTACTTAAACATTAAAATAGTTCCCTTTATAATTTTATTTTCACTGAAAGGTAACTAAAAAAGATCACAGTTACACAATGAGTTCCCCATGTAATAAAAATTCAGCATCAAATTTGGGTTGGCAGGATATGCTTGCTTCCAGTGAAAACAGTTCTTTACGTCACGTACTGTGATGAAGTGCACCCAAACGCCAGGGTTAAACTGAACAAGCTCAACAGTTTCTACAAAATCAACACACCTTCCTTAATGATGACCAGTTTGCATGTAAAACTATCCCCCCCCACCAATGCTTACTTATTTTTAGCAGCTGTGGCCACAGAATTCAATATGAGAAGTGCTCAGTAATACTATAAGCACAGCTAACACAGCCCGAGACTTTGCAGACTACACGACTGTGAAAGCACTGAAGCAGGAGGGTTATACAGGCCCATTTACTAAAGATCAAGAGAAGTGCTAGAACTAACCCGTCATGTCTGCACAGTTAGAAATTTCAAACTCAAGTTAGGCAAATGTCATGACAGGAGTTAATCATCACCTCTGTGCAAGCACCCTCACTTTTGCAGAGTATACGTCCGGGACTGCAAGTAGTCTGATAAAAGGAGGGATGACTATTACAGTGTAGTATGTGGATGTTCTTTCTTAGTGCAAAGGAACAACCTACCCAAGGAAGTGGGCGGCAACAGCACGTTAATAAACACGTGCGGTTAAGTCAATGAGATGACAGCTGGTTTGGAGCTGTAAAGCATCATCTTCCTTCCCAGCACCCTGCCCATCTCTACTTTCTGCACTTCAAATAATCACTCGTGTAAACCTCTAACTCAAGGACTGTGATTTCCTATGCAGAATACGGAGCGCACTGATTTCTAGCAATGTTTATCTAATTCACTGTTGACCTCCGTTCATGACACACTTTTTATTGCAACATATATGAACCTCTCCACAAGCCCAGAAATTTCCTCTGTGTTCTGCAGAATGTAATTGACACAGGTAAAAAGTTATGTGCACTGTCTTTCTAGAATATATTCTATAATAGCCATTTAGTGGACATATATCAACAGCGTGTATGTAATGCCCACATGCACTTTCAGGCACTAATGTTACATACTTTTTTGCATTCATTAAAGCTAGAAGCATCATCACAATGTCTTGCTGAAATCCACTAAACGTCTCTTAACAGCCACTCCAAAACCTTACAAAAGGATTTCCACAACTCATCTGGGTGAGGGGAGCAACAGACAGGGGAAGGGCGGAGAGGAACTCCTTCCTTGGACTAATCCACACAACAAACAGGTAATGAGGGACTGCATCTTACCTGGGGGGTTCTGGAGGAGCTTGGGCTACTGGCAGCTGAAGACACCATGCTCACATTGGGGTTCATACTTCTCTCTCTCTCGTCCTGATAGATACGATCCCGCTCCGAGTCAGGCAAGTTGAGGAAATTCTGCATTGCCCTTAAGTTTACCAGGAGGGACTGGGAAGCTGTCCTAGGGTCTTCTTCTTTACGCAGGATCTCTGACAACAAGCCCTGGTTAAAAAATTAAAAAAAAAAAAAAAAAAAAAAAGCCCCGCACTGTGCTGTGGTTTTTTTTTTTTTTTTTAAATTTTTTTTTTGCACCTCTGGANCCCAGTCATGTGCTGTTGTTTTTTTTTTTTTTTTAAATTTGTTTAGTGTAACCAGCTGGGTTGCAATACTGAGAACCTACAGCAGAATCTCATGGGCTCTCCCAGAGGGGATATTTTGTAGGAAAGTGTTTGTCTTCTGGGGGCTGGAGTTTATTTTGGGACTGTCCTATTCTGGCACTGTAATAAGCTCCTGAGTATGGAGATGCTGGATAGGAAGGTAGGTGCATTGGGTAGAAGAAACTGCAGTTACCACCAGGTGCTTGCAGCAAATATTTTAGGAGCTGTTAGATATCTCTGTCTCGCTCGCTCTCTTTACTTGAAGCTGGGAACACTTGGCAATCCTGTTCATCTTTGACAAATCTGCCAGGGTTGGTAAATTTAGTTTCGACATTTAAACAGCGCAGGAGGTTTATAAAGAAAAATGTTTGGCTGGTTTTTGATGTTACAGTCCGTTCATTTTGGTTTGGACAGTCATTTCTGAGAGGAGAAAAATGGAGCAATAATAAAGCCTTAGAATCTAGCTTTCAGGATTTAACCCATTCTTTCATGCCTCGTTTTAAAATACCACAGGCTTCACATTGCAACCATAAATGAACACCATATTCACCTAATTTTTTACAAAAGCCATTATTCCAGGAGGTAACCAGCACAGCACTTCCAAAAAAAAGAAGGGGGGAAAAAAAAAACCAAACAAACCAAGAGTTAGAGAGATGAAAATGTCATTAAAAGAGGCTTAAATCTAATGATGGGATTAAATTTATGCATAACTGTACGCACTCAACAGTTCCACAGATTATGTAGAAGATAAAGGCAGAACACACAGCCTGGATCAGGGCCTAGAGAAACTACCGGGACACAGCACGTGGCACCAGCTTCCCCCAGGTACCCCCTTGCATCCGACGTGTCACAAATGGGTATTTCACTCCAAAAAGCAGTAACAGCAATTTCCTGAACTATAGATGTTTAAATGTACTGGCGTGCAAAGAAGCAGAGAGGGGTCATTTCTGCACATCGAGACTACTTATATCATAAGAAATGGCGGTCGCGGCTCGTTATTTTAGAAGGCTATTCTGCCAACATTTCCCTGAGCAGTCTGATACCCTTCCTGCCTGCCACGACCCAGAGGCTCTCTGCACTGTTGCTCCCAGGAACACAGGCCACAGAAGCCATCTGAAATCCCAGTCGGAGCTCAGAGAGCTCACCTCGATCTGCTGCTGTGAGAGGAGCAACATTCAGCAACCATGTGCAAAGGGACACCGCAGTGCCCCAGACATGATTTAGCTGTCGCTGTTGACATGAGCATTTTGCAGTTACTTTACAGCCGTGACTGAGGCAAGCTGCCTCACGAGTATAGTCAAGGCTTACTCCTTTCTTTTAAGAAAAATGTTACTAGAAAACAATCACGTAGTCAAAACCCTGTAATATTTAGTCTTAGTTTATTTTCTTCCATATCAGAGTCTCCTCCAAAAAGCCTTGCTAAAACACTGCCACTACAGTTGGCCAATTAACCAAACGCCAACTTTTAGTGTATATTGACCTTATTTACCAGACTTCCTGACAAAACCAACAGACCAGCAAAGGACATATTTGTGTCAGCATTTATCCGCTATCTGCCATTAAACACCTACATTAAAACACATACATGAAAGCTCTACTTCAGCAGTGTTTACGCCAGAAGTGCTCAAAACAAGCTCCACACACAACTTGAAGGTAGGCTGCACACAGCTCCATCTTTTCAGCTCCTCATCTACATAATCAGGCTAAGAGATTCCCAATTACATTTTCCTGCAATTATCAGAGTAGTTACCAAAAGGACTGGAGCTGGGAATAGAGCCATGGTGGGACCCTCCAGTCAGAAATGGGATCGGAGAGAGAAGCCAACTGGTGAAAAAGACCTACACTGGGAAAATGTTTGAAGAAGGTGCAGTGCTGGGCTTGCCTCTGGTATTCTCTGTGACCTCAACACAGCTGCATGTGCATACTTGGCTTCTTCCTCAGGGTTTACCACCCCTCAGAGAAGCTAGGGACATTTTGAAAAGCTTTCCAAAGTTTGCCAGGCTCACAGACTGAGGGAGATTAACCAAAAAAGGACAATACAGAAGCTTGAAGCCATGAATTGAATGATTCCAAGATCGATACATCAAGTCCCTATTATAATTTTCCCTTAAAGTCAGTGGAAAATTCTTCAAACGCAGTAAATAAATGAAATATCAGTTCCGCAGTTTCTCTAAATTCTTAATTTCCTGGGTCTTTTAAAGGACACAACCTCTTTTTTTAAAAGAAAAGATCAACCTCAAAAATTAATGGGTTTAGCTTGAAAGAAAGGTACCTGAAAGCTACTGGAGCTGACTCTTAAGACAGCTTTTTCTCCCCGCATCTTAGCCTAGCTAAATTTATGGTCCAATTTCAAAAATGGAGAGCAGAAACATATGTGAAAGCATGCCAGCAATTACTTTTCAGTGCAGTCACTGACTCCCTATGTAAATCAGAGAATTACAGGTACAAGTGGCTCAGCCACGGCACTAAGAGGTATTTCACCACCTGAGATGTGCTCTTGTGTTTGGAGGCTCTGATTCATCACCACAAACAGCTTATCATGGAGTAGATTCACTGGTTTCGAACCCTAGCCTGCGCCTCTTGCTTCTACGAGGGTCTCACCTCTGCTACAAGGACGCAGCAGTATTTTGCATCGCTGCCGAATCACCAGGCTGTTACAGCGACCCGGAGCCTCACCTCCTAATGCAGGGACCTGCTCCAGGGAGAGGGACTAGCTCCTTCCCCAGCGCCGCGACAGAGGCAGCCCCTCACAGGGGCCGAGCCCTGCTCCCCCATGCCTGCTCCAGGCCCGCAGGCAGAAAACCTGGTTGCAAAGAGGGTTTTTCTGCAGCTCCTCCAAGTGCTTTGGCAGCTTTGGAACCATGTAAACAGCAGGACAGATAATAAGAAAACTGACTCAGAGGGAAAAATCTCTTGTCCTCCTGCAACTGAAGATAAACAAGGCTGGTAAACAACAGCGGCTAGATAACTGAGTGATAGCGTAGGACAATAAAATAAAGTATCTTGAGAGCAATAACGTTTACAATAATGTAATTCTGAGCTACTGAAGTATACACAAACTAACCAGTGAGCAACATTATAAAAAATAAAGTGATATTAAATAATCTGTTCAGCCTTTTTGTCACCTGCAACAAATTAGGCTTTCAATATGCAAAACATCTTCCTTCCAGAAAAACAAATGATCATGATTTCATTTAATTGTAATTTAATGAGGCATAATGTATTTTTTAAAGTGATATACACCAGGTGTGTGGTGAGGAAACTGGCCCAGCCAGACAAACCCTACTGTTTCTATTTTTGAGAAAACCCTAAAGCCAGCCAGGGACTGTTTTCATTTCTGCAAATTATGTTTCTGCTGGAGAGGGTGAGGAAGGGAAACCCACAGCATTCGTACATTTGTTATAAAATTCCATTGGCTAAATTAGCTCATTCCAACTTACTTACATCTCACATATTAAAAAAAAAAAAAAAAATTAAAAATTGGCAGTTTGCAGAGTAACCAACTCTGCAATCCTAAAAGAAGATCCTCAGGGACTAGAAAGTCTCAAACTGATTTTAAATAGCCAAACAGATCTTCTATACCAAACACAGCTCTCAGGATACATTTTAGGATATGTAGCTTGACAATATCCTTGCTTTTCCACTCCTGTGCATCATTTTTAAAGCAGCTGCTGAAGAGGCAACTGATGAAAAGTTTAATGTTCACAGAGGCTGTGCTCATGAATGAGGTGCACGCTCACCCCAAGACAAGGACTCCGTGCAGGCACAGTTTGGTTTACGCTTGGAACTTGCACCATTTTTTAAATTACACACTGGATCCATAATTGACTTAAAAAAAAATAACCAGAAGTGGAAAAAGAAGCAAATGTCCAATCAAAATAAAAAAGTCATTGGAGTTATTTAAGGTAGGAGTTATTCTGAGAGTGTTTTTTTTCAAACTAGCTGAAATCTAGTCCTTCAAAACCAAGCCAGCAAAGTCACTGTCTTGGGGGTTTGCTTTGCACTCATTCTATGAAATACCATTTGTGAACTAATTTCTTTTCTTTTTATTAACTACAGAATTTCCAAGGCAAACAACCCAAACCTCTTGGGCAAGAAATCTTTTTTAAGCAACTTCTGAAAGACGATGCAGTACAACGTAGAGTGAATGTTACTCAGACTGACTCCTACATCCAAAGGACTGACTGACCAGCCATCAAGGCCAACCCAAAGGCTTGACCAAAGCCCACAGAAGGCAAGTGAAGCCTTTTTGCCTTCTTCCCAAAGGGCTTTGGGTCAGGCCTGGAAAGGGTGTAAATGAGATCTCAGTGGGACAGCAGACTGCACTACCAGTGTCTGAACGCAGGACAGTTTTGCAACCAGAGCTTTTCAAAAGCAACCTGGATGGGGGTGAGGAGGTCATGCTGGAGTGCAGCCCAGACACCCATGTCCTGGGGACACAGGAGGATGAGGGCTGTCAGGCAGCGGGAGACTTGTGAGCAGTGGTCAGGACCTCACACGCGTCAGGTCCAACGACGGATGGGAGCTCTGCTCCCCCTCGTACAGACCTAAGCAATGCGTCTACAAGAGCAGGCGCTCAGGTTAAAAAGGTTCAAAACAGGCTTTGGACAATCGAAGTGCTGGCCAAGGCAAAAACTTAAATAAACTCAACTAATGTGCTAAACCTCAGTTTTTATGTTCTGTATAAGGAGATTATATATATGAAGGACTAGAAAAGCATAAATACTTTTTTCATACTTTCGGTTTATTTGTGCCTCTCCATACTTCAGCTATTGCCAAAAGCAACAGAGAAAATGCTGAAATACTAGAAAAATATTGCTCCTGTAGTACTTAAAGCTCCAAGTACTTTAAGCCCAGTACTTGTAACTGACAGTCTCAATAGAAAAGCTATTCTGCTTCCCATCAGCTATAGATGCGACTCTGATCAGGATCAGAAAATGTAGGGATTTATTCAAATTCAACATCTGAATCTTAAAGATCAGTGATGCAAACCTGTCCCCTCTCCACATCCCAGTTCAGCACACAAGGCCTATTCCCAGCATGGAGGGCAGCACTCGGGGAACCCCTGGTTAGCTACTCATTCCTACTGAACTACACTGAAATCGTACTTTCAGCATACAACAACAAACTTGATTTTGCCAGGCTAAAATGACCATTTATATTTAAAATCAACTGCTACTTGCAACTGAAAGCTAGAGGAGGCAGGTCAGCCCGGGGAGCTCTGCAGCAGAAGCACTACTCATCACACTTCAAGGAAATAAAGAGACTCCACCTGCTGTGTTTTTCTCACATCAAGGCAGGCTTTTACCACGACATCTCTTTGCCTCTCTGCATTTACTCCAAGTTCCACCTTCAATATTGTCTTCTGGGCTGAATAAGATACATTCAACAATTCTAAAAATACTTCTCCTTGCCTCTAAGCATACAGCACTTGACAAGAACCTCTATATGAAGTACTTGCAGGCTTCTTAGGACACAAGCTCATTTTCAAATGCTCACTGCTTTGTTTCCATTCCCTTGCATCTCTTCCTAATTCCAGCTAGGATATGAAGCAGAAGTGCTAGCTAGAAGTCTCTTAGAAATGCTTATCTTGGCAACATGTCCAGTCCAATTTTGCTGAGCAAAATTGCTTTAGATAATCAGTGGAAAATTTTGAGTGGTTAGCCAAACCAAGCACCTTCATATCCATCCTGTCTCAGTTTCCATCAGGCAAAACTGTGCTTGCACCCTGTTCCCTGACCAACTCTTCTGTCTCAATGGGCAAAACGTGCAGTGCCATGTTTGTGTCAGTTCATATGAACTTCAGAACTCAAAGGACTTTGACTGGTTTTCTATCGGTGTAAATGGGAGACCAGTGTCTTGCAGTGTAGCTGAATGCATCACATCAGTTCCTCATTTAAAAGAAATCTCCTGATCTCTAGATTCACTGCCTACAGCCAGAGTATGAGCCTCGTTCTTAAACTCATTTAACTAATGCTAAAATACATACATCTCAGGAGAGAGCTGCTTAGGCACGAAGCATTTAGAGGCTGATTTGAATAAAACTTATACAGGGTGCAACAATGACAATTTGATTTTTATTATTAAAAATGAAGTGTTTAAATCCTCAAAGAAAATGCCTTTATTGCATTAGTTTAATAAAGCCTCTTTTTTATTACGGTATCTCTTTTTATGAGGGAAGACAGGATGTGCATGTGGAGCTGAATGTGGATGCATGGGGAAAAGGAAGCAGAGAAAGACCGACCACCTGCAGCCACAAAGTGCCACCATTCATATGACATGCATGTCAAACCTTTATACTGAAATATGCCAGAAAATGAGCAAGACACACAGCTCATGCACACCCTGTATATCCGTGCATTTGCTTCCAAGGCTCAGGACTCCTGTGCATCAGCTGAGCAAGCAGCAGCCGCCTCCTACAAGCACACATTCTGAAAGCCTGACTCACATGCTACTTAAGATCTTTTCATTCAGCCTATTGAATACAATTAAGTTAATTGAAACTGAAATTTTGGGCAGTGCAAAACCCACTGTTGGAACAAATATCCCATGTACCAAAAATCTGCAATTTATTAAATTAAGCACTTCCCTTATAGACTGCCTTCTTTCCTGTGAGTACAACAGAACGCTGCTTGTGCCACATTACACACAAGAATAAAACAACCAGGCAGCATGAAAGGGTTTCATGCAATAAGAGAGAGTTTTCTATGGGGGGGAAAAACCAACCAAAATCCTCGCCCCCTGCCCCCCAAAACCAGAACCCTTGCTAATTGAAAGTCTGTGCACAATGGGCAGACACCATAGCGATGAATGCAGCATGACTGTCTCACTAGATACCAGGCAGAGAATTAAAGCTGCTTGTCTTCCTCTCACTTAAGTTAAAGGGAAAACTATTTGCAAAAGGAATTCTGTCCAGGATTTGGCTCACAAGTAGAGGTGGAAAAGTTAAGTTATGTCGACAAACCATATTTCTAATCTTAAAGCCTCTTAGAGGACCCTTTTCTGATCCCACTTCAGTTTGGGGGAATTTCGCCAAAGAAAGCAGAATTAGACATAAATGAGGAGTCACCACCCACGTACCTCCTTGCCTGCCTCCAAAGCCTTTCTTTGGAGCTTCCTTACCAACCATGCTCCTGCTCTCAGAGCCCCCAGCCCCTCTAGAACTGACTGGCAACACCTTTGCATGCCACAGAAGCGTTATTTCCCCCTTCCTCATTGCAGAAGCCTGGTCTTGCCCACAGCCGCACCAGAAGCTGGGGCACCATCCAGCATCGATCCTGCATTTCCCGATGCCTCAACCCACTCCTGCAGCCAAGGTGTGACCAAATCCCTTGAACAAGGTGAATCAGTTTAGTTTATTTCATCATAAATTTCACTACACCTAAGGCTGGTAGAATTTCCTCCTCCCTGTGCTGTTACTTCCTTTAATCCAAAGAGGCATGGTTAGGCACCAGCTAACCCCAGCAGAAGCCAAGCTGGGTAAGCGCTGCCTTCCTATCTGCAGGCTGGAAGCTGCTCAGGGCAGAAAGGAGGGAGCAGTGCTCTTTGGGAAAAGAGTTATAAGCAGCCTGAACATGCCTGGTGTTTTTACCCAGCTCTCTTTGTAGCTGGTACAACTGTTTCATTCAAAAAGCCTCAGGTTCACGGGTATTTCCAGTTTCTGAGACTGTTCAGTAAAACAAGCACTGGCCACTCGCCCAAACATTTTACTAGTTTTGGCTATTATGTCAAAACATTGGCAAAAAGAAAAAAAAAAGATGCTTAAAAAAAAAAAGAAAGATATAAACAGAAACACTCATTCAGTCTATAGGCTTTGCAGCCCACTGGGCTCTCCCGAGGAAGAGAGCAGCAGTTCACTGATCCAGTGATTTAGACTGTCTGGACTCTTACAAACAGCCTGACCGACCATCCTGACTGCAACTCCACGAGCCTGCAGCAAAGAGGGATGCTGAGCAAGTGGGAAGAGGAAGGAGAGTATGTTTGTTTTCCTTATGCAAAGCAGGATTCAAATGACCTATTTTCCAGCTAGGATTTTGAAGAGCACAGATCACTTCAGCACCTCCAGATTTGCTAAAAAACTTTCCAGAGAAGGACAAACTAAGTCCGAGAGAGCATTTTCATACATTTCCTTTAAAATAGTCCTCTTTCTCCTGTAGCCACCACCATCTGCCCATTTCTCAATACATTACAACCTGCGATAAGCGAGCTTTGGTTATTACAACCTTTTAGTTGCAACCCGAATGCTGTATTAGGAGACATTACAGTGCAAGAGGGAGATGGCACAAGGACTCTGCCCTGAGGATGGCCAAAATCCACGTGTGTATTCTCCAGGAAGACGTTCATAGCCTTGGTAACAGCTTTGGCCAGCAATCCCCTTGTCCTGCCTCCCATTTCACAGTAGCCCCGCTGGCCAACCTGAAGGGTGCTCGTGCTTTCAGAGGCTACTAGTCACCTAGAAGTTTTCCTGACTTAAATATGATGCATGCTTCGGCCAGGTAGGCATTTTTGGAGAACTCCAGCCTGCACTGACAGACCCTTTGATTTTACTGCACTGTTTGAGACCACTGAGGGACAGCTGCTCCCCCTGCGCATTAAAACCTTCTCACCCTCTGCACCCTATATCTTGCAGGCACTTCCTTCACTCTGGCCTTTTCAAAGCTTTGAGTGCTTTTAAAAATGTGCACAGGGCAATTCCAAGTGTGAGGTGCATCTGCTCTGCCTCAGACAGTTGCATTTCTCCTGTGGATTTGCAGTATTAATCAGACTTTTCTGACTGAATGGTTTTATACAATCAAAAAGTGCCAAAGTCTTACAGAAAGCAAAGCTTTCATTAATGACTGTTTTAATAGCAACTTCATCTTACAGCTTGGCTGCATGTCAACATGCTTTATGAAGATGCCCTCCATTTTAAAATAAAGATATCAGGTATGACCATGTAACTCTCAAGTGTTTGATGGCCTCATACAGCTCTCTGCCTTCCATTCGAACCCACTCACACTCTTGCATGCAGTTTTTAAGACTCAGACAAGGATGCCTAGCTTTCTATTAGCGAGCTATTAGTTCATAGCAGCAGTGCAAACAAAGGGAACAAACTATTTCAGTAAACAACATTCAAATCAAGGAGCCTGCAAATTTCCAACTTATGGGTCCCAGGCCAGCAGGGCTGTAAAAGGGAGCCAAGGCCAAGGATCTTACCCATGAAGAACTTGTGCACGAACTAGGCAATTACACAAGCAAGAAACTGAACCTCCTGCCCCAGCAATACTACTAACCGCCTTAGTCATGGCAAGCTTTCTCCACTCCCTTGATCCGCTCTTTCCTGTATGAGCCAGTGGACGCCCTGGTTGCCTTGGAGGGAGGGAAATGGTGGCCAGCTAAGTGTAGGGCTAGGAATATAAACATCCCTTGTGTGTTGTCCTCTCTGCCTGCATCGTACCCGTCTCAGTGGGGCTCGTGGAACAGGACAGAACAGCCCCGGCTCCACACCTTGGGCTACACCACCTTCTTGATGAGTTTGAATAGCGACTCACTGCAGTCCACAGGAGAGGACCACACCTGGAGTTAAGAACTGCAGTGCTGCTGGCTTCAGCGCAAGAGAAAGGAAGGCTACATAGAGCTTAAGAGGGTGTCTTTCCAACATACACCATTCTTATCATTGCTGAGCAGGTTGTAGACAAACCAACTTCGACAAACACAGTAGTGCGCACCACCATTTTAAATATTTTGAAGGTTGTGTAGGAATTTCCTACTCATTGGAAACAGTGTAATTTAAACCACCTTCAATAACTATATTGTCTCTGTGGGTCTGACAACTCTCTGCTACCTGTCCTGTTTGCTGAATAAACAGGCATTTAGATTCTACAGTAGGGTGAATTAAAATTGTGACATTGACTCTCTAAAGATAAAATAAAAAAAAGGGGCAGAGGTTAGCCCAAGGCATTTACTAAAAATCAGTCATACACACTTTGAGGGTTCTTCATACCCAGTTTCAAATAAATCTGAAAATGTTCACTTTGGAACTTTCTGTTTGAAAGAAACCCTCTTCATGGCTAACAGAGCCTGGGCCAGCTCCTAGCTAAACACCCCGTGCAGCTCTCCCGTGCGCACAGCAGGTACGAAGCTGCCTGATGGTCAGTCCCCATCTCAGTGTGGGACTCCAGTGGGAGCGCTGTGCCCTGGGAAATGCACAGGATTTGTCACAGAGCCTGAAGCACTTTGTTTTCATGTGTGCAGACAATATGGCCACAGGTATAAGCAAATATTATTGTCTTAAGCCATGTATTTCCAGCTTTAAGAGAAGATTTGGATGTTTCACAAACCATACAATTGCACTTCCCCTTCTTCTGACCCTCCTACATCCCCCTTCCCACACACACATGCATACATACATGTGTCAGCCATTTGTTCCGATGGATTTAGCCTAGTTTGGATCAAAGCTTCCTCTACTTCATTTAACAAATTTGCTCAGATGGAAGGTCTCAGGGGAGAAATAATGTTAGTAAGAGGGTGTTTTTCAGCACTGAGTATCTAGGTCATTGGACTTTAAAATAAATTAGAGAATAGTTTATCTATTAAACAAGCCTCACAGTACATATTTCATGAAGCTATACTTAATTATAGGCTAATGTGCATCACAGAGCTACCACAAAGAAAGATTAAGCAGTGGCCTATAATGCAGTGATTAATACAATTATTAGCTGGCTGCTATACAGCGTCTATTATTTGGTACATCATGAGAAACAACACACCTCCAGTTTCTAAGGCTGGCACTTCCTGTGAAATGCAACAAACGCAAACATTTCCAGAAATGCATGTGGTCTCTGAACCTCCAGAGGAGAGGATCCTTGGAGGCAGCAGGGGGAATGCAAGGTGGTGAGAGCAGACTTAAACTTCCACTTCACATGCCTTTTACAGAGTTTGCTTCTCCACCGTGGGTGTGTGGGAACATCCCCCATCTTCTACTGTGCAGCACAAGGCTGACTGCCTACTTAATACCTCAAACAGTCTCTGACGCGAGGGGAGATTGATTTGAGCTGGAATTAAAAGCTGAGGACAGGGAAGCATAAATATGTACCTACGCTCTTTTGCTACAGTGATGGCTCCTAGGGACATGATGCACTATATGTAAGATCCACTGGTCTTCTATATTAAGGCCCTGTAGACTAATGAAACACAGCTGTGAGATATGTAAATCTTTTATGGATGTTTAAGACTTGCCTGTTCTGGAATCAGTGTCATGGACTGTATAGTACATCATATTACTTATGATGGAGGGCTAGGAAGTAGGTAATGTCTTTCCTTTTATATAAAATTATGTGTCTGATATCTTGTAATGAAGTGATCAAAATCAGGAAGATTTTTTTTTTTTTTAAAGAAAAGCTAGAGAAGTTAGCGCATCCTAAGATAAATGTCAGCAGGAGGACTGATAAAACCAGTGATAGCAGTAGAATTACAGACCCCGTTTTATATACTGAACTCAAATGTAAACTGGTCGGGAGGACAGAGCATCACATCCCATTTCCAGGTGCAGTCCTACCCAGGAAAGATGCTTGGCACCTTCTCAAAGGACATTACCTTGGCATGTCCGCTCAGGTCCATGCTCCTGATGAGTGAGCCCAGTCTGAATGGTTACACACCTGGTGTCCTAAGTCATAAAGAGCATTTGAAAATGCTGTCAGGTGTGACTGGCCCACAGTCACACTGCCAGGAGCCACTGAAGTTGGGAAGAAACCATATTTTACCCAAATACCTGTTTAGTGTCCCAAAACCACTAGACCTACGCCAGAACACTGCAGGAGGTGTAAAAAAAAAAAAAAAAAAAAAAAACAAAACAAAACCCAAACCAAAAAACCCACCCCCACCCCCCAAACCATACTGCAGCTGATTTAGTTCAGATTTCAGCTTATCTGTCAAGAGTGTGGCGCAATCTCTACTGTGGTTGCTAATAAACACCATAGGCAGATGCGGTGCTGTGCTGCTGCTAGGAAAAGGCCAGAGTGGTCTCTCTCACATGCTTGCCTTTTCCCTGCTGCCCTAGAAAGTCAATCTGCAATGTCTGGTCAGCGATATGCAAGGCTTGGGGTTTCCTAGACACACAGAATCAAAACCTTGCCTCCTTTTAAATACTATAGCAGAACTGTCAATTTAACACACAAGCTGTATGACGGCTTTCTCATTGGGGGATGAGCTTTTGGTTTAATGGCAGACTTGGGCATTACCAACCCAGCTCTCCCCATCTGGCTAAAGCAGAGCTTCACGTTCAGTGACGGTGGCAAAACCCTCACCAGCAATGTTACTGCTGACCTCTCGCTCAAGTTCAGAATATGTCATTCTGCCAATACCATCTACCTTGATTATACCAGGCTTTATATACAACGGGTTATGATCCCCGAGGGATGAAAAGCTTTTCCAAATTAAAAGCAGCATTTTAAAGAGGAAATACTCATACATTCCTATGCCGTTTTCATTTGATATCCTCAAGGCTAACCCCAGAACTCAAAGTCATGTTGATTGGAAGTGAATGTTTTTTCTGAGTGCAGCCATCTTATGAATTTAATGGAAGAAGGGAAGTAATAAAAATGTGCTCCATACTTTAATTAGTTCCCTCATAACATGGCATTTCCAAAATGGCAGTGCCAAAGAAAATCATTACTCCAGGAGAACAGACAAAGGCACTGTATGGGGCAAGGGACAGACCTCCAGGAGACACACACACGTGGCCCTTGTTTTCTCTTGCTGGTAAAGCTTACCTCAAAGATCAACTCTGATTGCACTAAAGAAATTTGTACCAATATTAAATATGAAGCCACTTTCCATTTCTAATATGAAGCCACTTTCCATTTCTTTAGCCTTGTTACAGAGTATCACAACTGAGAGATCATACTTTGAATGCCTTGAATGGTATCTGGTAGCAGGATAAGTGTAAATGGCTTGTCTTTCTGAACATGCATTGATCCTGGGTACTCTAGGTGCTAAGCTTAAGCTGACACTATCGTGCGATCATTTCAACATCTGCATTTCACTAGGTGAGTGAGAAAACCTGTGTCAGATGTACGAAAGCAAGCATGAACTGCTGCAAATGGCAGACACCTTTCCCAGCAGTCAGTCTTTAGGCCTATGCACACTTGTCTTACACATTTCTTGTGGCAGTAGCCTCTGGCACTACTTGTGGCATCAGCTGTACCACAGGAAGGAATTGAGGAAACAACAGAAGCCCAAAGACACCTCTGACTCTCACAGTCTCTCGTTACCTCTTCCTGGCCACCAGGCAGCAGCAGATGTGGAAGTTTATAACCACAGAGAGAAACTCAGGGAAGAACTCACATGAGCAGAATTACTGCTAGAGAACAAAGTTCAGGTAATGGCACAGGGGTGACCAAATGCAAACGAACAGCTGCTCCAGGAAGAAACAGTCTTGTTCACTCCTGACAAAGAGACTGAGGGAAAAAATGGAGGGTGGTTTGACCTGCTCTTATAGCACACCTCCTGCCTTGATCTGCAACAACCATACAGCCCCACAAGAGCCACAATTTTGCCCCCTCAGCACTTCTTCGTTATAGAACAGAAATTGATACCTGTGTGCGGTTGAATGCTACTCTTGCAAAGACAGCTTGAGACACACTGGCTCTCTTCAGCTCATCTCTGACTTGCTGGTAAATATCTGGAGAGACTTCTACCGACGAATTTGATGGCTCTGGTTTGACAGCTCTAGGGATGGGTGGATGATTCAAGAACTGCTGGTTGATAGCTTGTGGGTGCTGGTGAGCCAATAGCCGGCTGACAGCAATCTGTTGGTTTATCAGGTGGGCCATTGCTATCTGCTGCCTCACCAGTTGTGGACTGAGCTGAGGAGACAGGAGCCCAGGGTTTATCATTGTCTGCATCGTTGGCACTTGGTTTCGGATTGGAGTACTGTGGTGAATTTGGCCATGAGGAGACTGTTCGCTAGTTTTTCCCAAGGTTGCCAGCTGGTTGATATTTGGTAAGTGCATGGGACGTTGACCAAGAACACAATAGTCTGAAAGGTTTTCTCTTTCCACTCTTTCCACTGTTAAAAGAGAAAAATTAGTTTGCTGTCATTTCAGTTTGCACTTACAAGAGGACTGTTAGAGTAAGGGTTACTGCAGGTGACTGTACAGAACAGCACCCGCTTTAATTGCAAATCTGCACTTGCATAAAAGCTTCACAGAAACATAAGCAAAAGCAGCACAAAGTAAAAGCAACAACAATAATAACATTCTTTTGGACCTCTCAGGTGTCACCCACTGCTCAGGAAGCCTCCTTATCAAATCGGTAGCAGGTATCCTCTCCAGCCTCATTTCCTAAAGAAACGAGCTTGACCATTTCCACTCACACAGTCACTAACTTTTGAATCTGTCACCAAATTGAGTAACTTTTAAAAGGGGTGAATGTTTCAGAATCACTGGCGTCTAGGTGAAGGAAAGAAACCCAAATTAGTATCCACTCACACAAACCCAGTGGAAACCAGACCATTCCCTGTGCAGCTCATGGAACAGCTTCTCATTACAAACTCACCAACTATATCTTTTCCGACATAAACTCTACCTTGCGTTGTGTGTGGATAAAGTTATCTGGTAACATCAATTCACCCAGATGCAATACAGCTGCTTGTGTGACAGCATGCTGCAAAACCATGCGATTCACACATGATAAAATTTTAAAGCAATGGTTCTTATATCCAAAGCCTCACCTTTATGAGTCTGTCCAGAAACCTTAAAGCACCTCTGCATGAATGTCCACTTTAATGAAAGTGGCCTCGCTCTCTCAGAAAAAACAACTCTGTTTAGCACAACAAAGACCCGTGATCTTTAATTGACACCCTACTACAAAAAATTAAACACCACAAACCGAATGCATATACCATAATTTTATATAAAGGTACGTATTATCCCTTATAAATATCTTACATCAGCAATACTGCAATATCTTTTCATGTAACTGCAAAACTAAATGCGCATATTACAAAGCTGAATTTCCTCTAAAGTAGAATTTGAAATAGGAAACGAAGTTTTAAAAAGTACATAACTATTACTAATATAATTTTAAGTAACTGGAAGTCATTTTACAGTAGGTTGCAGATTCCATGAGCCTCACTACATGCGATTGGATAGGCATTTATATATTGATCTGATAGAAAAGTGTTCACGGACGCATACCATACAACTAGAAAACTCCTACCTCACCCTTGTATTGCTCTCAGCAAGTAACAACATAGGATTTATTTCATAAATGCCATACTACTGTTATAACTTGTGTAATGATTAACAACTGTACAAGGCTTTGAACTCTTTTTAAAAACTTAATCTATATAAAGCTTTGAAGCTTTACACAGTTAATGCTCAGGATGACAGTTTACTGATGACTTTCTCTGTTTCCTTCTAAATAGAAAGACAGCTCTTTTCACCTTCCAGAGTTAATCTCAGACGGAGAGGGCTGAATTTTCACTGGGGAGGGAGTCATGCCCTGAACGCACATAAACACACACAGTTACTATCTTTAGAGCTGTCATTCTGGAACATCACAAGTACTGAATTTTACAACTAGGTGAATTAGTACCCAGGATTTTCTTGTAAGAAATTTTAACTCACTCTTCCCCTTCTCGTAAAGGAGAAACCCACAACATCTTTAACCTTTTATAAAATAATTGCTTTAAAAAAACCTTCTAAAATAAAAATTAAGCATTTCTAAGAAAATTATTAATTCCATTTTTCCACAAAAGCCAATGTTTCAGCAAGACTGATTTTCTAAATAAGTGCTTATTTGTGCAGTATATTTCAACTATGAAATGCAAAGCAATGCGTGCAATACACAAACACTATTGTCAGCAAACGACCATTTTGCTGTGTTACCCAGAGCCTGCCAGACACTTAACACCGTATTTCAGTTTGCTAAGATATTAAAAACCCCTATTCAAATGCCACTCCTCACGATGTCAGCAGGCCTCCCTGAAAATCAGGTACAGAAGGCTTTATACCACTAGTCTCTGGCTTTAGGAACAGACATGAAACCAATGTGAAGTATGAAATACAAGCAGTGTTAATACCAGGGACGGACCTGGTGTCAATACAGAGATGTCATGTGTGGGCAGGGGAGCGGGGGAGAGGGGCTGCTTTATCACAGCCCCAGATCATGTTCTGCAACACGGACGATTCAAGGCCCACATGGCCATACTAACCGTTGCCTCCTCACCCTCTCTGTGGTAAGCCTGCACCTGAGTAATGCCATTAAATACACACAATTGCCAGCAAAACCAAATGTAATTATTCCAAAGGTGCAGTGGCTGCTTGGTAATCAGGAATTTACCTGATGTAAACACAATAAAGATGTTGCTCAGTGCACATGAAATACTTGGAGCATCCTGCTAAAAGAAAATACAATACGAACTACTTTCAGTCTTCATTTTCACCCCTGGAAATCTACAGTTCTTCCACTAGGAGTTTCAGAAGAGCTGAAATAAGTTCTGAACTATTTCATAGTTTAAGAAACACACAGAGAATAAGTCACCGAAACCAACAAATTACTACTTGTTAGAACACAAAAACAGTAACCAAGTGTTTTTGAAAACTTGGTGAGAAATAAATATAAATAACATTCACTTTCTGGGCTGAACCACATTTGCCAAGTTTCCACCCACTCCTGACTTTAGTGCCAAGTTATAAACCCCTATAAAAATAAAGTTTAAGATGAAAAGGCTGCCAGGCTGTTAATCTCTGCAGTGCTACTTGGAATTACAATTACACAGAGACATCACCTGACTTGCTTCCATAGGTGTATTTTCCCCTTATTATCAGTTTCCTTTTTCAATCACATTAGACTATACAGCCATGCATATACTCCCAATAAACAAACCAGATTCTAGTCACTTCAACCACTTCAATAATAAAAGGTTACCATTAACAGTTACGCTGGATGGAAAAAATGTGCATTACTCAACTCCTCAAGACTCTTTCCTTCTCTAACACATTGGCCGTATCGGATTCCCCGTTGCTCTTTGGTAACTATGGATTGGTAGGGTTCTGCGGGGCTGTACAGGAGTGAGCCTGAGACAACCCCGAGATGGAGACTGGCACTGCCCTGGGAGACAGGCCAGCTTACCAGCAATGCTCTAAGAACAAAGGGATACAGGAGCCACAAAGCTGCTGTGACACCAATGTTCTGCCTCAGATCTTCCTGAGACAGGGTTTTTCCATTTGAATCCTCCATTTTCCATGTTCCTACCCCATTACAGTCTTTCCCTTATCCTTCCCTTGTTTGCTATTGCTCCACCCAAACTGGGGATACATTTACAGCTCTTTTAGTCCTGTATGAATTGGCTGGTACTTGAATATGTTGGATCACAAAGCAGTGAAGACAGAGCAGCAGGACCTTAAACTGGGAAGGAAGGGGCTCCATGGATGTGTGCTGTCTACATTCAAGTACTGCTGATGAACTTCCTCTGCTAGCGATGCCTGTGCTAGTTAAACAAAGGGTCCTCCAGGAGGCTGTTACCCACCTCCATCTGTGGTGTGACCACAGCAAAACACATGGCAGTGTTTCCCTTTTCTCCCTGCATCGCACTGCCCGGTATATGATTCTGCAGCTCTTTGCTTGAAGAGCTCTTTTAAGCCAAGTACAACGGTACTGCCATATTTCTGAGCCACCCACCCTTCCGAAACCATAAACTAGGTAGGCAGATACAAGGTGTCTGGACAACAGGTACTGTGCTAAGCTCAGCAAGCAGCTCTCAGAGCACTCCAGGATAGCATCTGCCCTTCATTTTCCAATACTCCCCCCAACATGTCACTACCTCTACAAGACAGTCGAAGCCAACATAATCCCCAGAATGGGAGCAGCAAATTGTCATATTTCAATGTTCCTTTCTCTTCTTATAATGATTACCACGTGTGTCAATGCATTTCAACTCCATACCGAGTCAGAAACTTCCTGGATACAGCACAAAAGGAATCCAGTGCACCCTTCCCCTTCCGCTCAACCTCTACCCAAATCTTCCTTGCACAGTCAAGCAGCTGACACAGTCCACAGCACAATAGCTTGGGGTGGTCCACATGCAACTTTCCATTTGAAACAAAACCAGCTCAAAAGATTTAAAATAAGATTTATTTCTCCACCTTCCCTTCCTCTCACCCTTTATTTTCACTGAGTCGTTAATAGGAACATTATAACAAACAGCCTGTGGGGCATTTAGGGCTTATGAGCGGCACTAAATTGACTGACAGCACTGGAAACCAAATTCCTATGCACAATAACGGATGTGGCAGGGAGAGCAAGAGCATAACATGTCTCCCAGCACTGCACTGCACTGCACAGAGGACCCGCCAGCACCCATGACCCAGCGAGTCCTGAACTTTTCAGTACCACAGGCATACGGGCACTTTGCCCCAGAGTAAGGAATAGGCTGGTAAAGAAACGTTTTGTAATAAGTTACTAGCCGGCAGAATTGCCATGCTTCAATTGTGACAGTATGTCACCACCCAGGGCTGTTCTCCAGTGCTTCAGAGTTTGCTTCTTTGTTTTATTTATTATTTAAAACCTGGTGATCATAAAAGCCGTTACCAGCGGTGGTCATGGCCAAGCAGGGAGAGCTCTGTGAACTCTAGGGTGCCCTTGCACTCAGCTTGAGACAGAAAGCTTCCCACAATTTCTTCTGGCTTAGCACCACCCTACTCACTGGAGCAAGACCTGAACTTTGGAGCCGTGCTTGGGGGACGAAGCGCTCTCCGGCACAGTACCACCCTCCGCCTCGGAGAGACAGGGCTGCTGCACTACACCGGGAGGGTGCCCTCTTGCTTATGCTGCATAATTACGAACTACAACTTTGTAAATAACAGAACTACTTGAGAGCACAGGAGGTGCTTTTAAAGTGGTAACTCTGTATCTTTTCATCTATAATTAGGATAATTACTTATTTCTTTTAATCACAGCCCACTTAACCACTTCAGTGCAAAGGGCTGGTCTGAGGAGTCTCATTTTTGTTCAACATCTAATCTTCGTATTTACCCAAAGTTGTTCGCTGACTTCATTCACTGTCTGATCTCTGCCTGGGCCATTTGTTCCTGCAGTCAGGACTGGAGAAAAAGCAGGTTGACTGGAGAGGCAGACTTGATAAGAAGTTGTAACTTTTAAAACCTTTCACTTCCTCCACTCCTGCAGGATAGTAAATAACCTCAAAATAGCTATAGAGCACATACAGAAATTGTTTGGCCGCTGGCTGTGGGTAGCAAAGGCCTTTATCCAAGCCTAATGGAAAACAGACAGGAAAGGCCATTGTCTGTTCTTCGTTGTGTTGCAAATCGTACGGTTCCCACCAAAGCACAAATCACTATTTTTGTATTTAGAAGAACCATCATTAAAAGCGGGCCTTTGATCAGCATCAGTTTCAGGTGCACCGAGCAGAGTGTACTAACATTGCTGACTGTCTCTGTGCAGCTGACCTTCTCCTTCCCTTGTCCTAAAGACTAGATCCAAATCATCCCTTGGGATACAGAGATGTTTTCTGTCAGTTCTGCTTAAACACAGTAAGTCATATTCTCCCCATGGCTGTCCCTGGACTGCATTGCTTCCAAAGATGCTTGTCAGAAGAGAAGAATTTAACCCATGATCTTATTTTTAGATTATTTTTGGGTTACAGTACAGGTTCAAGAGGGCACCTAGAAGTATGAACTCAGTTCTTCACAACCACGTTAACATCATTTGTAGACAGGATATGCCAGATCCATCTGGCAGAGAAAAGCATTATGTTGAAGGTGTTTTAGTGACCACCTGGTCTAATGCATGAATATTGGTCAGGTGAAATGGAAAAGGAGAAGCAGGGCAAACATTACTCAGAACTGTCTGACAGAAACACCGAGCGTACTGGTTTAGATGGACTGATGTTCTCGTCTGATATAAAAATATCTCCCTTCCTGTCAACCTACTGTGACAGAAGTCTGTCCTGCTATTTAAGTACTAACCTTTCGTGGGCACCTCAAGAGGGAGGTGCAAACCTCCTAGAATACCCAGTCAATTGTGCAATCCCTCCAGGACATACATATGCATCTCCTCCTGACTCATAACATCAGAGATGGTGAAAGGAATGAGACAGAACACAAACATCATTAAGGCAGACGTAACTCTTCAGATACTTTGAGTGAACAGAATTCAATTGTACTCTCAGAGCTAGTATTCCATGAAATCCATGGGATCATAGAAAGCCACGTGGCAGCTTTCACACCAGGAAAGCTTATAGCTTATGCTTGTACCTAAGCTTCAGGTTTTACTCCCATTCTAATCTAATCTCCACTAATGCTTACTTTCTAAAAAGTCCTTTCCTTTTGAGTTAACAGGGCGCTGTTTGGCAGCACACAAAAATATTTGTTTAAATATGAAGGAAAACTAATTTTGAGATTCTGCAGATTAAAAAAAAAAAAAGTGTTTGCTTTTTAGAAAATGAAGATGACCATTCTTTACTAAGAATTCAAAAGTGGCTGGACAGAAGTCCCAGCCTCAGCACACAACTGGTCCTCACTGAGCAAAGCACTGTACTTGGAAGAGGAGACATTTTAAAACCATAAAGTTGAGTGACATTATTTGAGCAGGTTTGGTCAGCATCTCTTGATTAAAAAAGGTATAATGTCCCTGTGTGGCAGGGCCAAGACACGGGACAAGTGGCTAGGCAGTTTCTCTACAGAAAGGTTTCCAACCTTTATTGTAAAGACAGATGTTCCCCAAAGCAGCAATGGCTGCAGCTCCAGCCACACACATGTGCAAGAGAGAGCATTCAGCTAACCACACATATCCTTCTGCCATGACACATGTACTATTCAGAGTGAGAGCCATTGCCCCAAACCAGCCAGAAGACATGAAAGACATTCTGCAAAGCTGAAATTCATATTTGCATTTACTTTAGATAAAAGTTAAGCTTAAGTAAAAAAAAAAAAAAAACCAAAGGGTCTGTTTTAATTCTCTTTACAGAGAGGAACAGCCAAGAGGGCCACAACTCATAAAGCCCCTGGAATGCACTGCAGTGGGTAAATTGTTTCTTAACAATACACAGGCACAAATCCCCCAAACTGGCACTTAACATCAGGGACAACGCTGAAATACAAAATGCTAATGTGGGTGTGGAAAACAGCAGTCAAGGGGTCTATAACTCTTGCTGAATCTTGACAACTTTGAACATATTTAAAGAGAGATGCCACTTTTTCCTCATGACCATGCAAACCAATGAACTACTCTCCTCGTAAAACAGCACAGCAGTCCACAGACTAAGACGACGTCCCTGAGTCAGAGATGATCTTCAGGTCATGTATGTCATCTAGATGCTGAAAAACTCGCCTGCGAATGATGTTACGTTCTTTCCTTTTTCCTTACGAAAGTGAGGAAGGTCCTATTTTTAGTCAAATAAATACACAGTCAGGAGTGTAAAAGTAAGCAAAGGAAAAATTATAGTAATGTCAAGAGCCACAGAGCTGACCTGAATGACCCTAACTGGTTTAGTGCCAGAGCCGCGACTAATATCCAAACAAGACGTGAAATGATCTCTTCTTAAAAAACTTAACGTTTCTGCCTCAATCTGTTAGTTAATAAGGCAAAAGGTCAAGATCTATAGATGCATATATATACATACATACATATCTATAAGCCCTCTATTTACATCCATATATATATACACGCATGTATCAATAAATAGGATATTTTTAAAAGTCAAAAACACTGCTTGGGAAAGATCTGGTGCGCCTTTTCATGAGGCTTCCACAACATCTGCTTCAGAGGAACAATTAAAAACTATTCCTCAAAGCACATAACAATAATCTTCCCCAGACTCACAATGGCATTGTCACCGTGCCGCAATCCTAGGTTCTTTCAGCCTGGAAATAGCAAAGCTGGGAGCCCTTCTGAATCCTGTTTCTAACATCTCCCAACCTACAACAGCCTCTAGAACCCATTATAAGAAAAACAGATTGCTCTGTCCATCCGTTATGGGAAGTAAGCAAACATACTTTCAAGAATAAAACAGCACACAAACAACAAATCAGCAATATTGGAAAAATCAAAGAGCAGCCAAAGCAGATCCTCAATTTAAGGAAGCTATGAAAGCTTTTTCTTACATTCCTGATCTGTTGAAATAGAAATAACTGATCCCTCCTCCTTTAAACTGGAAAGCCTCATCACTTCACAAAAACTTTGAGACAGCCACCGTCTCAAAACTCTCATCCACAGAAAGATATATTTTGACAGCCACTGATGGCAGGAGCAAAGATGAAATGTTCTTAATACGCAGACAAAGAAAATATGTCTTTTTATTTTTAAGTTCACAATGTATTTATTTCTCCCCTCTGCCTTCCTAACTTCCTCCCACCAAGCTAAGTTGTGTCATCAGGCAAAAAGAAAAAATTCACACCAGTTAAGAGTTTCAGTTGTGAAAGAATTCTGATACAGTGATAGTCCTTCTGATAAAAATAGCAACCATGACTCTTGGAAGTGAAATATCTATTGAGAAATAGAGCTAAAAAATATTCTAAATGCTACAAACCCAAAACACTGGGCAATGAGTAGGTAACTGGTACAAGTCTGTTCCCTTGACAATGATCTGAGTTGCATGGCAAAGTTCTGAAATACTTCTCTCCATACATACATATATATACATATATATAGTTACTTACTAAGTGTTATTTTCATTTGTGTATCTATTTGTTAATCAAAATAAGAACCAATGGAAGCCTTTTAAACAATTATCAAAATCCTGAATTCAACCATGTTGAATACCCGCTTCCAGCTTCAGCAAGTTCAGCATCTAGAGAAACCAGACAAGCGGTTCTCAGATTGAGAGGAGTAAGCCCGTGGGACCGGGCAGGAGAAAGACTAAGCCATTGCCGTATAATTGTCATCAATTAACATGTAACCTTTATTAAAAAGGGGGAACTCTGATTCTTCATGCAAGTAGGTTTAAATACAATTAAACCCTGTCATGTATGCACAACTATGTACCAAAACGCCTTCCATCCCTCAAAAAGAAGAAAAATAAAGAAGTAAATAAAGAGTTTAAAAAAGGCTTCACATAGTAATATTAAATTCATTCACAGTGCATATGCTGAACAAAATTATAATACAAACTAGATAGCTTAATTACTACCCCAAATGACTGCAGACGTCCCTGAGGGGAAGAAAAAGTTCACAGAAGAACCGTAAGCTTTTTGTTTCCCAACTACTGTACATTTTCCATTAGAACTGTGTTAATACAAGCCCTCCTTCAAACATATCTGTGTATCCCAAGGAGACTGGAAGGAGTGGACATCCTACTATAAACTCACTCGTGTCCTCGCACGTATCCAAAGCGGTAGGCTCAGAGCCAGGAGACAAAAAGCCTCCATCCTCACACGAGCCAATTCCCAAATCTGTCTGTATAATAGCTCTCGTGCCGCCAAGTAAACTGTGAATGTCTTAAAACCTTAAGGGGCTGGGGCACGGTGGGAGAAAAAATTCAAGCAGAATTTTATTTTAGCATCGTCTTGACACAAGACAAAATTACCATGCTGAGCTGAACTAACTGAAAACTTTCTTTAAATTACAAGCATAAATAGTTTAGCTGTCTTTTCGGTGAGTTCAACAGAATGCACACTGAGAATGTTTACTTGAGATTTGATACAATTCCATTTGTGTACAGCTTTTACATCTGTTGCTAATGATATCAAATTATTGATTGTTCACTTTCTTATATTTATTTAAACATTAACTATATACTCAGCAACCTGATGCTTTTCTTTTTTCCCGGAGAACTTTTTATTTTTGCCTGGCTTCAGTTGTAATTACTTTGATCTTCCAGAGTGCATAATTATTTTACTGTTTATTTATTTCTATGAGAAAGGAAAAAAGTTTGACCTAGGAGATCTATATGTGGCAATTTGTAACAGAATCACATAGCTTATGTTTAGGAAATTATGGTTTTGATTAAGAAGCAACCATTTTAGTTCCCACTGTTTTATTAAAACAGACATTAGCAGATGATAGGAAACACATTTAACACTGTAGGCTGCATTTAGTTTGCAACGTCAATAAAGTTATTTTGAAGCCCCTTCCTATTTTGTGTTTACCACAGCTCATGTGAATTGTTTTTCACTTTTACTTTCTAATAACCAGCTCTAGTGACACATGGATATGGGTGCTGGTCCCAAAGACTCTAAATTATAGCTTTACCCAATCTATCCATCCATCCACCTTCATGGAAAAGCTAAGTCCTTTTTTTTAATTATTATTAAAGGAGTATGTGATGACTGAAGCATGTAACTCAAGTCACTGATTTTGCATACTAACTGAGCTGTCCTATAGCAATATCTGCTACAGAAAAGAAACAAAATGTCATGAAAACAGAGATGATGAGAAGTTGAAACCACGCAAAGAAGTGCAGAAGTATTCCTGTTTCCAGGGGGTTTAGATTACTGCCCTGAAGTTGCATGGCTGTTTATTCTCCACGCACCACTGTACCTGCCATAGACTCTTTGTTTTCTCTCCCACTCATACGGTTGATGAATCAACACTACTTGAACTGCTTTATAGCAGCTTGTGTTTACTTCACACATACCTTAACCTTCCTTTTTCTCCTCCTACTAACAAACACACACATACACTTCCAAACAGCAACGACTGGCTGTGTCTCTTTGAATAGCACAGATACAGAGTTATCTGGCAAACTCCTCAGGTTTGGATCCTTGACCTCTTGATTGAGGTCTCATTCTGCTTTTACTGCACTTAACAATTTAACTGTGCACTTACTAAGTAAAAAAAGTAAGAGCTTAAAGAATTCAATGCTCTAAGAATGGAAGAAAGTGGAAGACAGCAGTGTGCTAGAAACACTCAGAAGCTGTAGTGGCATCTCTACAGTTAAGAACACTACAGTTAAGGGCTTCCAGTGCCTCTGCAACTGGCACCCTTGCCCAGTTTGGAAAAAAGAAGGGAGAAAAAAAAAGTCCGTCTCTGTTCTCCTAGAACGGCAAGTAAAAGCGAACGGTAATGACCTTGAAGCTGTTTGATTCCTTTGACTGTTTTTTAACCAAGAGGATATGTTAGAGTACTTCAAATAAAATTCTTTTATTAAGAGACACCATTTAGAGAAAAGAAACACTTCTGAGTCACACAATGGCAATTTAAAGACAGAAGAAACTATCCAGTTTATTTGGCACGAGGGTAACCATGTACTAAAATGTCCAATCAACATTTTTACTTCAATCCTAAATCATTTTAGTAGGTGAAAAGCAACACCTCCATTTCCTCATCTGCATTGTTACCCCACTTCTGCCTGAACAATCTTCCTTCTAGACACAAATAATTTTATCATAAAACATTCTTCTTTTTTCTTCCCCCTTAGTGAAAATCTAATCACTGCACAGCCCAGGCCTGAGTATCTTACAGGTATGCTCTGCACAAGCCAGACGTGCGGAGGAAAACCAGATGCCTCAAAACTTGTTCTGATATTTTATGCATTTTTGTTTCGTGTGTTCCTAACTCAAGCAGCAGACTCTTTATGGCGTTATTATGCAGATTTCTAGTCTGTCCTATGGAAACTAAACAAGCAACCTTTCATAGCTCATGTATGCCAGCCTTTTAAGAGAAAAAGACAGCAGACTCTTTTTGAACGATGCTAATCTTCATGCGACTACAAATACAATGGCTTCTCAAGAAGGACAGGACATTACCCTATTTCTGCATAATGCTTGTGAATCCTGTTATGATTTTTCTGGCCACTGAAAGGATCACAGCCAGAAACAACAAAAATAGCCTACGTCTTCTTTCAGACAATGAATTTTCCCTTCAGTGGTGTAACAGAGACAAATACTATGAAAAAACCTATCACAGGGTAAAGCTAATCTCCAAGGCTGATGGACATTTGGGGAGAGAGGAGCCAGTTGGTATTGTGGAAAAGCTTTTGACTATCCCCAAACTCCTGCTCAACAACACATGTGTGTTTTAAAACAAAATAAGTACCAAAACAAATGGTCCAATACACATGCAAGTCCCTTCCCAAAGGAAAGGATGAATAAAAGAACAAACTACACATGACAGATGCTTGTCACATCATTTCATGTACTGTTAGAAGGTGATCAGACATTTCAGTGGTGAGAGTGGGATGAACTTACGTAGAATAATTTTACTGCATCAGGCATTCACTGCTAACCAACTAATACAATTTTGTTGTAGAAAAAATACAAACAATAGGCTATTTTAATCTTAATTTCAGTGGGTGCAGCACCTTGTTATTTAGCAACGTCTCTTAACGATCAGGTATTAAATGCACCACTGGTATCCAGATTCCACACGATAAAACATGGCAGGAATGCCAGTACACTTAGTAGTATTGAAAACAGAGAGCAAGGGCACATGTAACTTAGAACGACAGTTTTTTAGCTTTCATGAATAAAATGCAACTAAGGTAATTTACATAGCAATTTAACTTTTAAATCCAGAGCTACTAGAACATTTTTTTTCCAAAACATTTTAGCTTAATTCAAAACACAGTTGATCTTTCAGCACAGCTAAATGGGATATTTTAAGCATGTTTTAAGTGGCCTGTGTTTTCACGCCAGCCTTGTTTGTAAAGTATCAGATTTAATTTCAAATGTGCTGTGACTGTGCCCTCTTTGTAGACAAATTCACTAATATTATTATAGTTTATTATCACTTTTACTTAAAGCAAATAATCTCAAACTGTCAGCAGAAGTTCAAGAACTTGGAAAGTCACAAAAAAATCAATTTACCTTTAATCTTCTTGTACTTTTTGTACCATCTCCCAAACTCCTGGCACTTGGTTGCTGACACATTGGCATAGTATGTGCTATTTACAATGGATGAAATCATACTCTGGAAGTACAGAAAGAAAGACAAAAAGTGTTTTAAAATACCTTGCACAAAAGGAATCTTTTCCAGGGGAAGTGAATGACAGGCAAGTGCACAATGACCATCCATTTTCGACTTTAAAACCAAAAGAAGTGTCTGATGAGTACACAAAATTGGTTTATTCTCCATTCTATATTCCCAGCCATAATTAAAATTAGAAAATAATTATTATTATTTTGCATAATAATGCAAAAAAAGATGCAGTACAAACGTAGATAGAGACCTGCAGCTCAGGCCTGGGGGGCAGTTCTACTTTACTTTGCACTCGTGATATTACAATATCTAAACTTTAGTTGCATGACAACAGGCGGTGCCATGCTGGGGAACACATGCTCACTGCACCCGGGTGACAACAAGCATGATTTAGGAACCAGATCCTAAAGGTAAGATTAGATGCTCCAGCATGCATAATCCAAATAAGGCTTTTCAGATGTCTCTGTTCTGCTTCCAAATGCAGCGAGACCACACAGCCAAGAATCGGAGAACATCCATGCTACTCGCTGCAGAACAACGGTTAGGCAAATAAGTTTAATTTATCTAATTTATAGAAACGTGTGATTAGCCCTTGTGTGAAAAATCACCCAAAAGAGAAATTAACAGTGTCATTCAGAGCGAAGGGAACTACACATACTACAATACGGAACAGCCAAAGACCACAAACAAAGCTCAACAAAACTGAAATATCACTTGTTTCACCACCACCCCTCTCTACTCTTCGCGAATTCCCTCTAAGCAACTCTTAGTACAAGCCAACTGAAGTAGAGAGGAGTGGAGCTCGTTTGCAGCACCTGATACCCATAAAAATGATACTTTATATCTGGGATGCTTCTGCCCATAGGGTGGGAAAGAGCCTGGTTACTGGTAGTTCTTCCTTTCTATTTTTTTCCCCTCCCTTCATCCATTCTACAGAGGAGGCACCTTTTTAACAACAACATTTTGCTCTCCTTTTTCCTCCCCTGAACTCTTCCGGGGTCAAATCATTCCCAGCATGTGTAAATTTCCAGCAGGGAAATGCAATCTAACACCACTAACACATGGGAGCCAACGCACCTTCTCCAGAAATCACATTTTCCTTACGCCCTCCTTCCTCACTTATGTCAAAGCTCAGAAAAAGCCCTGGCACGCTGTATGACCTTTCTGCACAGAGATGAGAAAGCAAGGATGATCTCACAGCTCGAACAAGCTATTTACCGTAGGTTCAAGCTCTGGCCCTCTGGCTCTTGTGTAAAATGGGATCTTGGGCATCTCTGGAAAGCTACAAAGCTTGCACATTGGATTACTCAGTTTTAACAATGCTTTAAAACCAAAAACATCCCCTCCCTCTTCCAGATTTATCAAGCCTTCTACCCAATTCACTGCAATATCACAGGACTCCAGCTGTTCCTGAACTCTTGAGTTTCGGGGACTTAAAAAATGTGAGCAAAACTTAAGATAACTTAAGATAACTGGGTGCTGCAGATTAGTCTGAGTCTTCAACAGGTAATTTCACTTTCAGTAAAGGGGCTCTTCTGCCTTTTCACTTTAACTTTTCCACTTGAAGGCTGCTACAGTGCACTACAGTAGTGTCTGAAGGCTATGAAGTAAGAGCCTTTTTAAGTGGCAGCTTCCATTTCTAAAACTGAGGTCCAATTTTCTAATTAAAATCAATATTTTGAGACATAAACCTAGCATTGTGGCAGTCAGCAGCAATTCCCTCCCCATAAATCCTCCCTTGCTCCAAGTCATTTTAACAAGCAATAGTATTCTGAAAGCTTGACACGGAGATAGCCTCTGCTAAGGAAGGATTTTGAACAAAGTTGAGCTGAGATAACTTGCCTTTTTTTAGAGTCACTTTAGCTAAATTTCCAGTCACTAAGGAAGGGTGGGGAAATTGTTTAGCTCTGTCTACATAACAATTTGGTGTCATCCCCCCCCGCCCCAATCCTCTAGTTCTACAATAAATCGACATTACTGAAATTGTAGGGCTATTAAATATCACAAAATATATTAACCCATTAACCTTTATTTGAGAAAGCAAAGCTTAAACTAAATAGTAAAATCAAACAGTAAATCAACCATTGGTGAAAAATCCCAGGACAGATTCTCTTCAACTGCCGGACAGTAGAGCAGGGGAAGGAACCATAACAATTTTCAAACTACATATCCTCACTATTAAATGGAAAGGAATCCTAGGGGTGTTTCTGCGAGGAATTCTGATAAGTCTGCAGAAAGAAAATATCCACTCAGAAAAAAGTGGCAAAAAAAATTGACTAATTGCAAATGTCTGAATAAGGCATATTATTCCTGGGAAAATCCTTAAAGAAGGAACAGACGATATGAAGTAGCAGATATGTTTGGTATGTGTGTGGCCGTGACAGCCATGTGGAATGAAAACTACTTAGACCAGGAGCTAAGAAATATCCACACAAAGAAAATCCGGTGCAGTAAGTTCAAGGAGAAAAATATGGGACGTGCTCATGTCCCAAGAAATCTTGCTCCAGCAAAGAGACAAAACTCATGGTCAGTGCTGAAATGAGTTATACAATATACAGGAAAGCCGAAGGTCTCTATGCAAAGATGGAAATGCTGAAATAATTGGATTTCTTTCTGCCACATGCACTCCCCCCACCTACCATCCTTCCCCCCGCTTGGTTAACTGGGATTTATTTGTTTGAAAAAGAGCCGTATGCTAAGGGTAGCTAAGCTGCAGCCACATAATACACCTAGCAGAAAAAAACAGAACAATTTTAAATCAAAGTGAATGATTACATTTCCCATTAGCGGCAATCAGAATCCCCATCTGGGCTGCATGGAGAGCTTGGGCACTGAGAACCAGAGACGGAGCACCGTCGCTGGTGGGAGCGAGAGCTCCCCGTGCTGCCCCTCTCCGCTTCTGTACTTGAGGCACAGTGAACACATTAATACACAGCAGCATTTACTCTGCAGTTTGACTCCTAAGAGACCACTCTGCAATTTGCTGCTGTCAATAATATATTAACCACAAGGGGGTTGTAATGACATTTCACATTTGGCACGATATTTTTTTTAAAACTGATTTGGGAGAAGGAATTGTATTAGAGGCATATTCAGATGATGGTAATAGACAGCTCCTATACAACCTTCCGTTGTATCTTTTGCATTTTGTGACTGGAACTTTTTATGGCAATAGTAACAATAATAATACAAGCTGCATTCTTGCAGTCCCAGTTTAAGGGTTAGTCACTACTCAAGGTCACTTACACCTGTGCTTAAAAGTAAGCAAGCTCAATTTTCTACAGAAAGATCTCCTTTTAACTTTGTCCACTAAATAAATACTGGGACAAGGATTTTTGGTGTTACAGTCCTGCCATTGGTAATTTTGTAAATATATTTCAGACTGAGGCTGTAGAAGGAGTAAACCAACTGCAGCATTTCCACCTGGTAGGCTTTGAAACTGAAGTGGGAAGAAAAAGACCCAGACAATAAATGAATTCTGCATATGAAACGATGCATAGTTTAGTTATACTGGATATTGAAGAAGACTGGGCAGAGACAACCATATGCTGCAATCATCATTAGCTGACCAGATTCCACAGATAATTCTATTTAAAGAAATTACACTTAAACTGTGTGAAAAGAAAAATACTTTCGTATTCAACGCACTTACGCTCTGTGCATATCTAGTCACTGCTATTCCTTTAGTAAATAAGGCGAGTTACAGCCTTTGCATTCCTGTTAGTTCTGCAGACCCAACATGGCTAAGGAAGATGAGGAACGTGATTCCTACCAATTGCAAAGACCTAAATTCTGCTCTGTATCTCACCTCTGTGCTTTCCCTGGAGTTGTAATCGTAACACAGTGAGGCAAATTTGTGTTGGTTATACGTAAAAAGAATTCTCTTGGTTCACAGAGGCTTTGGATCAGGAATTGCACTGTACAGTGCAATGCAAGACAGGCAACCACAGGAGAAAAAATGTTGGATACAGGCTAGCAAAGCAATGGATTTTTAGCAAGCAGGGATTACTGATGTTTTGACTTTTTAAAGATATAATAGATAGATTGACCTATGATTCTAATAGAAGGCAACGTATTTTTCACTCCTAGCAAAGTTACTTGGCCTGGGTGCTGAAGTGTTTTTCTGTTTTTTTCTGAGAGGCAAGGAGGACTCAGTCATGAAAATTTTATGAGTCTCTTCTTATGACAATCTGAAGTACAAATAGAACTCATGATATCTGTAGGAACCTGTGTCTTAGACATGACATCACTGCTGTTTATAAAGCAGTCATGGAGAATGAGGCTGAGTTTTTGTTCTTTTTTTAACATAATTACACATACATTTTTTGTTGCTGCTTCCTAGAAATTGGGGCACACCTGTTAAATCAGCATACTTTTTATCATAGTTGGAGGCTGATGAGAGCTACCTACAGGTTAGTGGGGGAGGCAAGCCTCTGCTAGTGGGAAGAAGCAACTCAAATCTTGCATTTGAGGATCATTAGTCCTATTGCAAAAGGTTCAGAATGAAGAATTCACATCTCTCTGAACAGCAGGATAAAAATCAACCAATTCATTCATAATTTCCACCTGGCAACCCACTAAGAAAACATGTTATAAAGATACTCTTTTTTCATATTAATTAGAATTTCTCCTTTCTAAAGAAAACAAGAAATTGATTTGATATTTATGGAATTCTTTAGTCCAAGTCCTTTACTGAACACATATGAGCTTTAGATCTTGTAAATCTGGCTTTCCCTAAGCCTATTAAAAACACCGACCTGTGAGAGAGGGCATTCTTTGGCTAATGTGCTCTGATTCATCTCTTTGAGCAGTTCCTTTAAGGCATTGCGAACTGTGGCATGGTTCCACTGCTCTGCTGGCAAGTCTTCCAACTTTGAACAACTGTTAAAATAGAAAGCAAAAAGTAGATAGAATCATCACCTTCATAGATGCTTACTCTTTGCGTACAAGTGCTACAGACCTTTAAGTAGTGACCACAAACCTGGTGTTTCCTGCTTAGCCAGCCCATCAAGGTGTTTCTCCCCTCTTTCCCCTCCCCACCAAGCCGACTCCCAGAAGATGAGTAGTTTAACTAAAAGAATGACAGCACATGGCAGGAATAGCAGCTAATCCTACTATGATATTATATGTGTGCATAACCATTCTCTCTGGGGCCTGGTGGAGAGCAACGAAACTGCATAAAGCAAGCCCCAGAAATGGCTGGATAAAGCCATCCTCTCCAGACAGAGAAAGATACTCCTGCTGGGATAGAAAAATAAACATATATGCCACACTGACACTAACAAAATCACTAAACAGTAAGGGTCCGCATTGTGTGGAGGCAAGGCTTTGAGCAGCGAGTCTGAAAAATTAATTTTATTTTATACCGGTTCTTGTACTGCCCTCATCGCTGAAGTATCCGAAAGCCTTTCAGAAACACATTAAGCCATATGCCCAACATCTGTCACATGTAGTTCATTCTCACTTTCATTCTACAAGAACTGCATATGTAGTAAAGCTTTTGTCTTCATGTGACTTGTGCCTCTTTTAATTTAACAAGCTTATGGTCTGTGTCTACGTACATGGGGACAGACCAGAGAAGCACATCAGAAAGTTGGGAGAAGCTTGTCATTGCCATTCATGCCTGAGAAATTTAATGCACACTCTCCAATCAGCCTCTGAGGTGGTTCTGCCTTCTGCCTATACAGCCCGGCTTTACCCTCAGAGTTGAAAGTTCAGTTGTGCTTGAGGAGTTCAAGTAGTCAATGACCATCTTTATCTCAAAGTCATGGGCTATCTTTTATTTACACGGCACCCAGGCATTCAAGCACTTTGAAGATAAAGAATGAGACCTTGATCTTGGGTTGATACCCTCTGGTAATACAGACGTGACAACAGGCTAGATGGACTCCTGGTAGCTCATACTTCTGAGGAGATGAGTTACTGCACTCCAGTTTTACAGCAGCTACAGGCTCTAGATGCTCTTTTACAACTATGCTGCGGAGATACAGTCTAGCTGAAAAGTGGTAACAGTATATAAAACCAAGGAAATGCTGGTTAGCAGGAACTGGAAACCCCAAGCCCCATCAGAGATATAACAGGAAAGAGATGTCGCTGTTTGGGAGGTTAACGTCAGTGAGGCACCAACTACTTCCAAATTCCAAACTGAACTGAATGGTTGGAGGGTATGTACCTGCCACCAAAGGACATGGACACATGTCCCAATGGACCCCTCTTCTGTTCCAAGTCGAGCTTCAAAGAATTGTGGGCAAATTATTCCAGGCTGTCTGTAATTTTTGCCTCTTTCCTCTGACATGTCCTGGCCACAGAGCTACAGCAGACTGTGCAACGTAGGCTCACCAGCAGGTCTAGAGTATGCCATGCACTGCCAGGGACCCACCACAACTCCTTATGCAGACATCAGTAACTATTTGAGGACTCTTTTGAAGGCCAATAGAGAGAAAGGGGGAGAAAAAGTGGAAGGGGGGGGGAAGGAGGGCAAGTAAGTGTAAAAGTGTCAGGAACTTTTGCTTTTCTAAATCAGAACTAGCATTCAGGGAAGGAAAATATTTTCCAAATGCCAAATGGAGCTGCAGTAACACATCCCTTCCTCATCTTCTCGCCTTTTCACTGGAAAGACCACTGGAGAAAAAAGGAAAGTCAACAAGCTCCCCTCCTCCCCATCTCAGCAACTGGCAGTAGAAGACCTGGATTCTCACAATGCAGACCCTGGAAAATGGCAAGGAGTTTATTTTTTTGATACAATAAGGCCTCGAGAATCCATTAAATTAGGTGTGGAAAGGTCTGCCTTTAAAGGCCCCATATCTTTGCTAGATTGAGTTTCTGTCCCTCCCCTCTCCGCTACCATATTGCTACTTCAGAAAACACATAAAAGCAGTTGGAACATGCACCAAAAAGCTGCCAGGTGACCCACCCTTCTTTTCATTTTTTTTTTCATTTCATCACAAGACCAGAAATTAATGAAGACAGGATGTGCTAATCTCTGTAGTAACGCTGTAATCGACAGAGCAGCTCAGAGAATAGAGAAGGACAGATGTTCAGAAACACCCACCTTTGTAATTGGATTTTCAATGTCACAACATGATAGACATCTTGTAGCATGTCGGCTACTGTCGCATCTGGTGCATCAGTCACATAACTGAGAGGGAGGGGATTCCACCTCCCAAGCTTGATTATTCCTGAAAAGAAAACAAAAAATTCATACTTTATGTTTTATCGGCCATTTACTAAACCCTTTGATAAGCCTGTTTGTTCACGAGATTCAAGATCTGCCTTGAGGTTTATTACAGACTTGCTCAAAAAGCTGTGTTGTACTGACTTCTGAAGCAAACAATGGGGAAGAGTAGGAACAGATTTTAAATTTTTAGCAGAGAGCTGCTGACATGTTCCTGGCTCTTAAATTACTTCAAGGAAGCACAGGAGGCTTCCTCTCCTCACATCTTTCATCATCCCACTAAAGCATAGTTCTCTACGTTAGAAAAAGCTTTAAATACTCTATAGTCCTGATTTTGCAGTCTACAAAACCCTTCAGTAAATAAATGCCTTGGTTTTGACTTGAACAGGAAAATTCCTATGTGGGGGCTTTCAGCACACAGTTACAATCTAAGCACGGTACGATTCCCAGTGTGGATGGATGGCACTGGAAATCCACAAAGTAGGAAGAGTTCACTCCCAGCTACAAGTTGCACTATGCAGACAGTTGCTTTTCTTTGTGAAAAAAACAAGTGCAAGCTGCTGACCGCAGATCCAAAATAGCATTTTGGGGGCGGGGGGAATGCTGTAAGTCCTATTTCTACTTCTGTTCATTCTTTAATAGGGATCATCACCTCTTCTGGATGAGCTTGTCACAAAGACTGTAAACTTGGATCGTAAACCATTTGGTGCAGAGGTATTATTTCTGTTTAGACAATTGCAGAGGGTGCACCCACACCAAAAACAATGACTAATACCCAGGAATGACTTCCAGGAAGACGCCAAACAAAGCAAGCCACACTGCCATCTTACATGAGAGCAAAGCAGTTCAGCCTTGTTCTGCAATATTGCAACTACCGCTTTTATTCCCTCCTCCACCGTGTTATTGCCCCACTGTCCTGCTCACATTAACTCTTCTCAGCGCAGCCCTACAAGACACCAATCACCTTTTCTCCCATTTAAACTGACACCTTTTGAGGTCTGCTTATATAGTTTTTGATCTTCGAAAAGTCCACCTGTAAACCGTACTGTATTTCTGTACTGCCAGAAATACACTAATAGATGAGAAAACTACTTCCTTAACAGGAGCTCCAAGAACCCTTTTTGGGTATCTGGAAGGATGCTGTGATGCCAAGAAACTTCAACTCTCTCCTCACTTTCTACTCCGTTCTTCACCAGCTCTGGAACTAATCAAACTGAAATATATGGCGAAGGTCTTTTATCCTGATCTCCCAAACATGGTCATAAAATAAATACCACCTCTGAAACAGTGAAACAAAGCTTCTTGCACGGAGACAATGACAGAACACAATGCTTATGAGCCCATGAAATAACTGCTATGGAATATTTTTTTCCCCATTCCCACACAGATTGAGGAGGAAATAATTTTAGTACAACTCCTTTTCTGTAGCACTTAAATGTTTGCATTTACCATTGACGTATTGCTTTGCAAGGTATTCCATCACCAGATACTGAAAGAAGCTCGAAGTGACCTAGTTCATTCTCAGTGGCACAAAATTTCACTGTAACATGCTGGTACAGACAGGCTAATATTTCAAGAGCAGATTAGAAAGCTTTTAGCAAGGGGAGATCTTGTCCAAATGAAACAAAAAGTTAGTAAGTGTTGCTTGATATCCAATGCTTGAAAATGGGACATAAACAGAACAAAAACATTTAAATGATGCACTGTTTCAGTATTAAGATTTAACAATCTGGTGCTGAATATGCTGCAGTATAAATAGTGCCTGGACTCAGATCCAGTAGAGTAACACACAGCACTCATTCACAGCACCGTATGTCTCCAGTGCTGGCTGCTTGAGTCATATTCCACTTGCCAAGAAAAGCTGTTTTTCTTAAGGGGATAGTTTACTTAATGTTATCTCTGGTGACAACAAGAAATGCATATAGTACAGCATATATTAGTCATGAAATGAGCATCAAGGGTCCACTGAGTGAAATACATGCTGGGAAAACACAGTTTAGCTGCTGACTTCCTTCACCCCCTTCTGCTATATAATAATTTAAAGCAAAATCACCTAAAACTCCAGAAATCTATACCAGCTTCACAGAACACTTGGCTTCCTATGTTTAACCACACCAAGTTTTCATGTAATTGAAAAAATAAGCATCATATGTGCCCCATAAGTCACATCTAAATTGGTAATATTTTACAAGAGGCTTTATTTTTCATTCAATTAAGGAAATCACTCAGAGAGCACACCATCTGCAACTGCTCGGGCCTGGCAACACTGGTGAGAGACAAAGAGACGGTCAGGGCTCACTGAAGTTACCAAAGGTGTCCCCAAACTAAAAGAGTTTAAAAGAGAAAAACCACAGCGCAGCCACGGTGCACCATGGGAAATACTATGCAAATTGCTTTACAGGAAATGTCTGCTACTACTGGAAGTTAGGTAGATTTTTTTTTTTTAATCCTCCTCTACAACTGGAGAGGAAATTGTTTTGGCTGGATTTAGACAAACACAGGTGTTACCATAATGCTCGGTGCCTCTGCACGTTAACACCTGCTGTGAGTCCTTTACTCTGTGTTACAGCACTGCTGACGTGCACTGTTTTTTCAGCCGGTGTGATATGACGTGTGAAATTTTTTTTCCAGAGCACACTAAGCTGGTCCAAATGATAGCCAGAAGCCATGGTTTCCATCCAGCTCCTCAGCAGACATCACAGGTGGTTTATTTCATGACACCAATGCTGTACTTAAGGCAACTCTTGGGCTGCACTTGGGAAGATGATGGCAGCTTGTGAGCAAACGTATTCTCTGCACGCTAGGAGACATCTCTGAATGACTCCTCAGTAAAATCTGAGTGGACCAAAATTTTCCCCCTAAAAAAGTCTCTTCTCATCCAGGTCTGGGTGTTTCTAGTGTAACAGCAATGCCAAGATGAGAACAGTGACAAGGAGTCACTTCCACATACACATTTTTTACTTTCCTCTCATTGACTCCAAATGGTACAGCTAAGGCCTTTAAAGAAATCACTTTAACTGGCCTGACTGAGCTTTTATCCTACCACAACTGAGACTTGGGAGTGGGGACAGGAATGAGCAAAGGTCACTGTGTTATTAATGAATATACTACTGCTCCAGGAATATCACTCCTCTGTCAGGTCCAGACCTTCTCAAAATTACGTGTGGATAATGCGCAGCAGATCAGACTGCTCAGGAAACTCAAAAGCACATCTTTCATGAGTTCACAAAACTCTTCTGTTAATGAGTCTGGTTCTCCTTCCTGTATCAATGATCCTTTGGGACTCTTTTCCTGTAAGAGTTTTTTGAACGGAAAGTCCACTAGAACAGATCTCAAGAACTCATCTAGAAATGGTTGAATGCAGCCCAGGCCAGTTAGTCAATTAAAGGCAATAAACAGACCAGTTTTCTCAAAAGATTGTTTTTTTTTTCCAAAATGTATTTTACAAGAGATTTTCTACCCGTGCTGGCTGTTGATTCTCGAATGTATGTCCTTCTACAGACAGGTCTTTTATTAAGTTTAAGCTTCATCAAAATGCAGATAGGGAAAAAAGACAGAGTATTCTAGTTTTAAATTTGCGTAACTCCCTTTACCCGCAAGAATGCCAGAACACACTAGCAGCAAATTTCCATGAGCTCCAGCGTCAGCTTCATGTGTAACAACCACTGCAATTCACTGCTGTTGTTCCACTTAGGCCAACGATGTGCCACCCTGCCAGAGTGCTTTCAGTTCAGTTTCATTTAAAATGCAGCTCCTTTGGATAAGAAAGTGATAACTATGCAAGTCAGAGCAGAACGATACATTGAACAGAAGGCTTGACCAGCTACATCATGGCTGACCTCTATATCTAGCAGAACTTGTCACAGGATCTTCATGACCTTTATTTTACAGTATCGCCTGAAAGAGTGATGCATCCAAAGCACTGGGATTATTCCTGGGACTTGACCCTAGTGAGATGTGACCACTAAATGGATGCAAGGTTGGGGCTAAAGCAGACTTCTACAATAACTACATTAAACAGGAGCATAACAACAGCGGCTCCCTTCACAAACCATCCCCTGTTCCCACCATGGTTAGACTCCTGATTTCACCTTTCACAAATTATAAGCATACCTGAGTTACATCTTAAATGCATACCTGTAGGTAGGTCACACAGGATTAATGCAACTTATTTAAAATGCTCATCTGCTAGGGTTAAAATTAAGTCACGGGATCAAATGAAGGACATTTTGGAAGTTCCTATTAGCACCACCACTCCCACCTCAACATTCTTCTGGAGACAGCTACAAAATGAATCATGAGTAATACTTGCCCAAATATGTACAGAGAGGGAAAAGGAAGGAATTTTGTATTCTTTGGCTAAAGAGAAAAAGAAGGATAGCAGAGAATACGGATTCCTTACCAAACATTGTTAAGAAAAGCACTTGTCAACACTAAGCAGACAAACCATTTGAATCCCTGATGCACAACACCAAAACCTCTCATTTTCTACAGCATAAGCAAATGTAACCTGCTGAGACTCATATAGGGAGAGGTATTAAAGCAGACAATTGCTCCCCTTGTGGATTGATGGACACAGCCAGGCTGGAAACTGGAGAAATGAAAAGCTTGTTTCTTACACCTACAGCTCCATGTTCACTAACGCCTGGTCAGCACTGTTGCAGGCTGTGGCAGTACAAGTTACATACAGCTCAGGCAAGAACACGTGCCTGTACAGTCAGACATGGCAAACACCACAGTGCTTATGTGAGATTCAGAAAGGCTGAGGGATTAGGCAGTGCCCAACCCAGCATAAGATCTCCTGGGCTTTATTCACCCCTTCAAAATGTTTTGAGCAAATTTGATTCTGCAGAGTTATACCCGACCAGAGCTGTGCCTTATGTGGCTGTGGCCATCCCAAAGCTGTACTACATGTCCTAGTGTTTGCTTCCCTGTGTCACAGGATCACAGCCTGAGAGTGTCCGACTGCAAACACAAGGCGGGTGAAGAACGCAACTGTCGTTTGCTGCTGTGCTGTGAGTTCAATCAAATGGTTTTGTTTAAATATCTTACTTTTTAACAGCAGCTCTTATCAACACAACAGAAACTCAGGAGAAACTGCAGATTAGCGTTAGCACCCAAACACTTTTGATTCCTTTTACAACTCCGAATGAAAGACCTCAATGAAACACTCAATAAAACCCCCACTTCCAGGACCATCAAGCCATTTATCTATCAGCCACTACTGACAGGGCCCCCCTACAAGATGGGTAGGCTCTTGTGATGTTGATTGCATCTGTTTATCCTCTTCAGAGGCATCTTGTCCCTATGCTATAGCATGTAATTTTCCTTTGTTCAGCTGTGCTTTGTTACAGAAATTAAAAACTGCCTGTCCCATGTAATAAGTACATAGAATTATTTATCCATAAATCAGTTTGCAGGAAATCACTACCCTGCAGTACATAATAACTCAGCCTGTGTTTCTAACCTGTGCCCTGGCTGTAGCATATCATCAAACTGTAACAACATAAAGGCATAATTTGTAGTTATTATTGTTAATCCAGCAAAGGGAATGACTTTTCAAGCAGAAAGGAGAAGAAAGCAATGGGAACAATTAAAAAAAAAAACCTGATTACATTAATTTTTGTATTATATTATTGAGCTGCCTTTTCTAGCTCTTATAGCAATTTAAAAAATATTATACTGCCTTTGCCCATCATTATAAGGGTGCCCATATTGTTCTATTGAATTTCAATCAGTGACATATTGGGGTAATAGATGGGACAAATAACCAGCATAATCCTCCCCTGCACTTCTAAAGCGCCCTTCATCAGAGGATCCCAAAGCACTTTAAAAACATTAATTAATTAAGCTTCGTAACATCCCTGTGAAGTAGACTGTATTATGCCAATTGACATATCGGTGATTTAGTGATTGAAAGCACACAATGAACATAATCCTATGTTTATGCCAATACAAAAGAATCCCCCTGCTTCCTCATTTCAGTCCATAATAAATAATTCAGTGAGAGAACAGGAATAAACTATATGATTACACTGCGATGTACACATCCACAAATGAACAGGAACACCCACACTCCCTGAATGACGAACACTCCACCCCAGCTCGTGTGACTTGTGCAACTTCAGGGCTCTGCACAAAAGGGTGACCTTCACCCAAGGGGAAGGCATGGCCCAGCCACCCGAAGATCTGGCAACGCAAAGTCCCTTGTGCTGCTGTTGCTGGAGGTCTTTGCTATTGCTGTTCTAAAATGCTGTCGTAAACTATGTGTACCAATGGGGGTTTACAGAATGCAATTTTGTGGTGCAACAATGTATCTCTGAGCTGGTCAGTTTAAATGCTCATATCTAGCCTTTCAGATCTGTATCAATATGCAGACTTTAATATAGACTATGTATATCATTATATATTATATCTCATTATATATTAAAATGTTTATAGAAACATGGATGTAAGTAGCTGTCAATAGACTGTTAGCATTGCAAGGTTTAATTGCTGAACTTCAGAGTACTTTCACAGATGAAAATCGCTTTGATATATGAAGCTTGGTTTGAGTTTTTAATTTTTTGAATGCTAGTGTTGCCCATTCGTTTCCTCCAGCATGACTGTACTCAATATTTGACTTAAATAACGTACACCAAACAGTTTGATGCCTTGTAATTCTACATATCGGGTTTACATTTTACTGTAAAAAGATTGTGCCTCATGTAATAGATGCTGCTTCACATTTGGGAAACGTTATGTGAGGACCCTGACTTTTATTAGATTAATTTAATATAGGCACTAAGTTACTAGACTAAATTAATAAAGATCTTCTTAAAAAAAAAAAAAAAGAGGGGGAGAGAGAGAGAACAGAATGAACCCACAAATTAAATAAAATTTTCTGAAGCTTGTTATTTTGGAAGTCTTTATTTAATTTTCCAACCCCTATTCTGTTTGAAAAAACAGCCAATAATTGGTAAGGAAACAGAAGGAAAAAAAATGTTGATGTTATTTACTTCAGGGAATTATTTTTAAAACTGTTTTATGATAGAACATGAATACCACAAATAAATAGAAGGGTGAAGAAACACAGGAGGTACAAAATGTTACAAAAAAAGTGTGGTTTTTACATTTTTCTGTATTACACTTAAAACTATTACCTTCATTGAGGAAAACCGCATTTAGCCCTGCATAACATCCCTCTTCTGGCATTTTTGGGATAAGTCTGCATTTACCTTGGACAGCAAGAAGTAATACATGCATAAAGAGAGAGAAGTCCTCTTTTTCTCTCTTTTGTCTGAGAGAGAGAACCACTCCTCTAAGCATCACTTCCATGGCATGGAAACGAAGTCTTTTCAGTCATGGAAACTCATAACAGAAAGGCTACTGCATCCAGGATACTAAGCAGCTCTTAGCAGTTGCCCTTCATAATCCTGTCAGCCTGGAGCTCAGCTTTACCCTCCACCAGGGTGTCCTCTCCTGAGAGGCACCATCACACCAGGGCTACTTTTCTCAGCAGTATTATTCAGTAGCCCCAACGCCCACAGGGTTGCAGCACCCGCTCCTTCACTGACATCTTCACCACAAAAAGCCCAAAGCATGGCACTCTCCCCATTTTTGCATGAAATTACTGTCTTTTCAGGAACGTCTTTATGGTAAGATCCTTCCCAAGTCAATCCTGGGAATGCTTGAGCTTGCTCAGCTGCACAGGAGCAAAGGCTGTGCTTCCTCCCCGGGAGCAGTGCCTGCTGAACGTCTTTGAAACCCAGACCAGGAGTGTCACAACTCAGCCTATTCCCTGATCAAAGAGCTTCCTTAGCAGCTCCCATGCCTGAAGCTTTGCTTTGCCATCTTAAAACCACCGCTGTTCCTTTTGCTCTGGACAGCAGCTGCCTCTCTTTTGAGTCCCAGGCTCCCTGGCAAAACACTGGCTGCTTCTCTGCCACCCCCCAGCCTGGCACCGGGACCATGGCTCCTGTCTATAACTTAGTGCCTCCCAGAGAGCCAACATAGGCAGATATTGCTAGTGGGGACCTGTACCATGCTTCCACCTCAGTCTTACAGGCTGAAAATTGGAGCTTTAGTGTATTTGCCTTGGTTGCTAAGAAACACGAAAGCAAGTGTACTCAACAGGTACAGTACTTTTCTCCACTGCACTTGTTTCTTTAACAGCCACAAATGATGCCTGGATCACCTTGCCCCAAATTCTGGACTCAGTGACTGTATTGCTACCTCCTGACCTACAAGGGGCTGCACATGAGTAAAAGGACCAGAACTTTACACAGACATTTGCTTTCCAACCTCCTTTGTCAGCTTCCTGCCAGCCCAACGCCACTGATGCAACCTGCCTTACGACACCTCCAGCAAGGAGAACACGGGATCTGAGCAGACAGCCTTTGGTCCCCACCCTCCAGAAGCCTTTCTTGGATTTTATATTGTGATTTTTTGAATGGAGAAGAGAGGGAGAGGCAGAAGATATTTTCCTTCTTTGGGGAAAAACCTGTACCTGTTTTTAAAAAGATGCCCCAAACTCCTTCAATTCAACCAGCTTCAACGCTTGCTTATAAGCTTCACATGGAAAGACAGCTCACTGAGCAGGAAAAAAGCACAATAACATGGCATTGCAACTGAATACATAAAACATATTTTAAAGGTTATAAAAAAGCATTGCTAATAGGACATTGTAGAGGCTAATAGGCTTAGAATTAAGCCTACGAACATTGTTTGGCCTTGTATGAATCTGAATATCCTGCCTACTCACTGTTAACACGGCTACAGAGAGCACAGAAAGTCTGGCTCAGACTGCAGACATACAGTAGCCAACTATCTTTGTGTTGAGTCAACTACAAGTAGATTTGAAAATTCATGGGTCTCAAGTCCAAAGAAAAATAAGGACACACAGCATGCTGTGCTGCACAAACCAACCCCTAAACTGAATGCAGATTCATATTTTGGCCTATGTAGTTTAACAGCTTAATCTCTTTAGTTTAAGATTCGCGTCTTTTGGGGTTTTCCTTGTGCTGTATAAAGACTAGCAGAACGTTTTTTCACTAAATTACTACTTTTGGCTTGCCTTCTGTCTTTTCTTTCCTCCCACCAGACATTCAGTTCTTGACTTCCATGAAAAAAAACAACATGAACAACTGAAGAACTAGTAGGACAGCATCTAACTAGCAGGATAGAAAACCACTTATTGCTGAGGAAGGAGAGGGATTGAGGGCTTTGCTGAAAACCCCAAACAACGACTGTTTCCACTAATTCAACATGAATGCAATATGTGAAGATACGGTTGCTGTTACCTCTGCAATTTGAATCAGAAGCCCTTTGCTCTCTGTAGCTGCATTATTGTAAGAGCATATCCAGATCCATACAAGACCAAACAACGTCCATATGCTTGATCCTAGTCTCTTTAACGACACCATGAAGCAGTTAACAAAGGAGGTAAGACTTTTATTCTAGCATTTTTATGTTAAAAAATTATAAGGATGCAAAATTATCCATATGTAAATGTGCATGCACACATATATTTAAGAATATGCAATAGACCAGAGACTGAGGGGTTGTTGATCTTCAGGCTCAGGTCTCCCTCATAGCTCACAAATGGGTAAAAGGCAAAGGATCAAACCTTACCCTTCCCTTACAAATCGATCTACTAGAGAGAGACAGAGAATAGTATCTTTAATGTTGTAATATTTCTTTTCAAAATACAATAGTCCTAGTCCCTAGTTTGGGCAGCACTGTAAATTCAGATACATTCAATTAAATTCAATACAAATTTTTCCTTCACTGACACTCATTGCAGTCGATAACCTGATTCTCAGGTTCCTCATCTCCCTCTTTTCTTCCAAGGAAGAGCAAAACAATTCTGCATTTCTGATAAGTCTAAATAAAGCTTTGCTGGTTACTGAACTATGCTACATTTCCTATCAACAGAAAACAAAGGAGAAAAAAAAAGACTGTAGTTCACCACTAGAGGAGATGACTCAGAGCAAGCAGGAACTGTTACCAGACTCAGAAAAATAACGTTTTCCCTTGTACCGTTGATGAGCCCACATTATGCTGAGATGAACCCAGATTTGTTTTCTTAGCCCACATCTTCCTAGAACTGAACCTATTTCCTTACAAAGCCACCAGATCCTTTTTGGATCCTGTTAGCATTTTCATCTTCAAGTTAGTCAGTTTGCGAACGGAAGACTGAAAGATAGAAAGAACTATTTTTTTTTAATTTGAATGATAATTTTCTGTGCACATAGGCAAAGACTGGAGAAAGTTATTCACCTTTTGGATCTGGAGGTTTGCAGCACACACATGTCATGCTTTGAAGCATTTCCAGAAGTTTACTGCTTTTTCCTGTAGCAGCTAAGATTCTCGTGTAATCACAGGACACAGAAGCTGTGGATCTGCTATGAAGAAAATTAACTCTATCCCAGCCAAAACCAGTACAGGAGTTTAATGGACACCATCAGATGCGGCAAGACTCAATAAAGTCTCAAGCATTGGTGGCACTGCCAACACCCTCATAAGACAGTGGAGAGCTCTAGTACCTTCTGAGATCCATCCTCCAGTAAGTAGCTCACAGTGCTTCACAACCCACCAAGCTGGAAGGCAACACACAAGCACTCTCAGGCCTCTTTTTCTTTGTGGCACTGCAGACACCTTAAGAGGCAGGTTATCGCAACAGCCCCAGTGATGGCTCTTCTGGTGAAAGAAACTGATTTTAATACCAAAACTCCTGTACTAAATCAATTTCTGTACCAGAACTCCATTCCTCCAGAACTCAGTGCTCTCACCACTTCTTTCTCTTTCCTAAACTATGTCTCATGTCCAAATGCAGAGCTAAAAAATCCCCCATGTTGATATTTCAAGAAAAAAAAGGGAGGAAAGACTGTCATTTCTAATCATCTCCCAAAGCCCCAGGTGTCTTGGGCCCACATATGCACAGCTTCTACATGAGTGTAAGCAGAAAGGGAATCCAGAGGCCCGACCACAGTTCTGGGGAATATTGTTAAAGAAAGATACACTGGGATGATGCCTTATTCAGAACATGGTACCAATACTGGAAAATCTCTGGCATCTACCAAAGATGCATTTCACCATAAGGTACAACCTATACTGCTGCCAGCATTCTCCTCTGTACCACAAATACACAGCAATTGACTGGGGATTTCAACTAATAACATCACAGTAAAGGAGATAATAAGATATAAATAACAGTACTTCCCGAAGTCTTGTGTAGGAAGATGAAGACACTGCATGCACATGCATTCCCGAAAGAATAGGCAGAACGACCCTACAATAATCCAGATGTATTCTCCTCTCCTTACTCGCACAGGGAACCAGAGTAAACCTCAGCACTGAGGGAGCACTACCAGCACAGCAAGCACAAAACAAAGAGGTGGCTTTGGGAGGTTTATCGTTTTCACAATCTGATTGATTTCAAAGGTCACCCTGGAGGGAAAGCCTCAATCTGGTTTCTGCCGACACAGTCATTTCCCACAGCCAATAACTATTCCCTGCTCTTGGCACTCACTCGGGCGGTCGGACGTGGGTTCCACTGTGGGTATCTGCATCTTCATGAAAGTCTATTTTACTCCCCCAAAGTCTGTTGTTCATTTGGAAACATGGAGTATTATTGGTTGTTTCGTACTGCAGATCTTAAGACAGGTATAAACTGCAAAGAAATAAAGACTTACTGAGTAAGTAGAAACTTTATTACTAAAAGAATTATCCCCAAAGTCTGAGATGCCTGAAATACTAAAATAATTCAGACTTCTAAACCATTTGAAATTTCTTCTTTTTCTAATCAGTTAAAAAAAAAAAGGAGGAAAAAAAAAAGAGCATATGGAGTAAGAGGTGATGCAGCACACCCACGACATGGGATACTCCAGCACTTCTTCAGGTCTGTAGCTCTCCAAGTAGAGGCTTTTCTGGTCTTCTACCCGGTTTTTTGATCAGCAGCACTCTAGGTGAGGACCAAACACCCATCGTAATGCACGTCCACCTGGAAAAATCCACTGCCTCAGAAATACCCCGCTTTCTCCATTTCACATTTGAGTTTATGGTGGATGACCATAAATCCAGAGGAGCCTACCAGCATTAAAACAGCTCTCATATTCCCGAAGTGACAGCCCTGGTTTACAGTTTATCACAGAGTAATTCATTTGAAGAGCTCATGCAATAAGGGTCCCAGTCACCACTGTGATGTAGATGTAAAAGGTCAAAGCCAGCCACACCATTAAAATTGTAATCTAGGGGAATAATCTTAAATATTAAATAAAATGGATAAATTATGGATGAATCTATAAGATTTTGTGAGAAATGGCTTCCTTTAGATACACTGTTCTAGATTAAACATGTTGCCCTCATGAAATTTGAGTTGTTGTTCAATCAAGTCGTGCGGAAAATGAAGTTCTAACCAATCTTCACAATCAGGAGTAATTTTACTGCTGGTGGCCCGAAATATTAGCCTCTCTGTTACCTCCTTTACCTACTCTGCGGTGAAATGCTTTTCATTGCATGCCCAAAGAAGGGAACTGAAAATCTGGAGGCCCCTCATCTGGAAATGTCTAAAGAACCCTGTTAATTTATAGAAACTAAGATAACAGTTTGTAATGGAAATACTCTGTCTTTAGGCTGTGCTAACGTAAGCTCTTTACAAACAGCAATGAAATGGAGGTACCAATTTCAAGACATTAAGGACTTAAGCCAGCTTTTATCCAGGTATGTAATGTACGAAAGGCTTCATATTCCATTAGCTGCGTCATGTGCCTGCATGTGCCGTGTTTAAATAAGATTAGCTGTGTTGTGTGCCTGCATGTGCCCTGTTTAAGTAAGAGGAATGTCATATGCGAAGCATCTTTTGAGTAATTTTTATACTGAAGGAAAAAATAAGCAAATGTAATGAACTACCACAACTAAAACTTTAGAGCAATCTTGGTAGAACTGCAAAATTATGCTATTATCATGGCTGAGGTGTTTTCTGCCAGTAGGGGAAAGGGAATTTGCAGTGCCATATCTCACGAGAGACAGATAGACTTGACAGACTGATGGGCAAGAATGATGCACACTCTCCCTCGGCCTCAGCGAGACAGCAGAACCCACCACCAACAACTGCCCCAGCCAGAAAATGGTCTCAACCTTGCTGCCACCCCTTTAGGTCTCCTTCTGTACAAAGAAAATAGTTTTAATTTTTACAAATAAATGAATGTGTTTTCTTTCCTGCTAAAATAGAGCTCAGACTCATCACAGTCCATAAGATGCTTTCAACCCTGGCTGAGAATCCCTCATGGCAAGCAGCTCTGCTGGTCAGTGCCTGCTCACCCACCCACCTGGGGCCACATCACTGTTGCCTTCCTCCTCCGGCCCACACCACGCTGCTCCCATCTCTGAATGACAGCCAGCCTCCTCCCAGCTCTACAGGAATAAATCTCCAGACCACAAACCTCTAATATCCCCTCCTCCTACCCCCAAGGCAATGGCTCACACTCTATTTAGCTTGAGTCATAACTTTTCTTCCCATCTTCTTACCCTGCATGTTACCCAAATTTATAAACAAGAGGAAGAAGAGATCACTAGAGACTGCCATGGGTCTAGTCTACTGGGATGAGTGAGGGATGCCTGCTCCATGAGAGCCGTGCCCAAGGGTACCCACCACCAGGCATGCTCACTCAGCCTGTACAGTGCAGAGCAGCCCAGAAAACACAAAGATGCAAGCTCCCAGGGCAGGGCAAAGCTACCCTTGTAGATGAGAAAGGAACACGGCAGGCACAGCGATCTCTGCCAGTCACATTCGCACCTCAGCGTTAGCTTTCTTCAGTGTGCACATATGGGCTACACATTTAACTGGCCGGCTGCACAGACCCATCTCTCCCTGCAGTCAAGGAGAAAAAAAGATTTCATTTTTCCACTAAAATAACCCACTTTACTCCCAGAGCATATTTTTTTTCATATAGTCTCTTCTGGATCAGTTTTCATGTATACATTATTAATTATTCAATGGAATAACTATTTCTAAATAACATGTATAATACCTTTTAAGTGGCTGCAAATATTAGATGCATAGCCACGTAATGGGAGAGAACAGATCAGCCAGTTTAAATCATGCTCCCCTTACTGATTTTCACAGCAAAAGTAGTAAAGTATTTGTAGGGAGCTGATACAATGAAATGCAAAGTGAATTTAAATTAAAAGGAAAAAAATAAAACACTTACTTTAAGGGACTAACAGTTTTCCCCCTTCCTGCATATAAAGACATGTCTATCTGTATTAATTCTGGACACTATACAGTTGATATGTATGTATGTATGCAAATTTAGACACAGATATGCAGCATGTTGGTATAACTAACAAATTAAAAACATAAGAAGAAAAAAGATTTGGGGGAAAAAAAAAACTTTTTTCAGTTCTTTCTCCTGGTAATGCCAGAAAATTCTTTGTATTTCTTTTTGGGGTTTGAACATTAGTAGTGATTCTCTGATGATATTTCGATGAGAAGCCTTCAACTATACAAAGTTGGTAAAGTCATTATTTCTACTGCAGAAAATTATCTTCAATCCTTTTGTTCATCAAATCACCACCAAAAGACAACATTTTTCTGAATATTCCCTGTGTAACATAGGTCAGTAGACTCTGGAAGTAACAGATATTTTGCTTCAGTGGATAAAAATCAGGGGAGAAAAAGGGGGGGTGAAATCAGTTCATGAAACCACAACTTGCATAACTGGTTTTGCTTAAATGAAAAACAAATCAACTGATCGTTTCCTGGCAGATGAAGCATGACATTAAAACAGAATTTAAGAATTTTATTCTTTAATTATTTAGCCCTATCCTTACTCTCTATCACTCTATTCCCTTTTATTTAAAAACTTGGTTTTAAAGCACATAAATTTTGGAGAAGAAATTCTGTCTCAAACTAGAAAAAGTTGAAACAGGAATATATCAAAACGAGATCACCTCAAAACAACATATTTTTAAATCCTATGTCCATGCCTCCTCTGCCATTTAACTGTCTCTCCCAACAAAACTATTCAATGAATTTGATAAGACTACTAATATATTTGTTTAATCCCCCAGCCCCAGCCCTCCACAGACAGCTTTTACGTGGATTTGTTAATTGTCAGAGCAGCGGCGCAGCCCTGGCGGGTGAGTTTCCCAGGTGAGGGCTGAGCCCTCATGAATCCAAGTTCATCACTCGCCACATTGCTAATGAGACAAGTGCAGCCCAACACGAGGTTAATTGTCAGAAGCAATAATCTAAATTAAACTGGCCAACATTCAAGTAAAAGGTACCATTTAAAATATCCTCTTCAAATGAAAGCAATCTCAGGAGTTTATTTGCCTACTCAATATAGAATTCCAAGTTTTTAAAAAAACCCTTCCTCTTCCCCTCTAAGGAACCAAAGTAATTATTTTTAATACAGTGACATATGTTAGACAAAAGTATTAAGGAGGGGGCTTCATTCCACTCCAAGTCTCCACGGAATTTTCCCTTATGTGATCACACATCTGAGCTCAGATTTTAACCCAACCAATGAAGATTTTTTGAAATAATGGCTATTAGCTGATGAGAAATCCTTTCACAAATGATCCCGAAACATGGAAGATCTGGTGTGATGTTCCCAGCACTGAGAAGTATAATTAAAACAATATGGGGAATTAAAAAAAAAAAAAAGCAAGAGTTCACAAAAACATTTGAGAAATGGCTCAAGTCTACTCAAAGCTCACTTGGTTTTGGCTGGGACTCCGGGCTCACGACAGCTTCAGCCTGCCAAAACAAATACAACCACCCATTTCTTCCCAATGCTTTCACCCAGGGAGGGACCTGCTCCTTTGCTTTCCTCTGCTATGATAATGACATGCCTGCTAGGATTTGATTGGGGTTCATATCCCTGCCTGCCTTTGAAATAATTATTATTTCGTTAATTGTGAGAAGAAAAGGAAAAAGAGAAGTGGAACCTCAGACTGACATAATAACCAATAGCTTCCAGATAATTGTTATGTGCTGTAATTAAAATAATGCACATCATTTAGGCAAAAAGTTTAAAAATATCTTGGGAGAAAGTAGTTTGGGATATAATTCCACACAGGGAATCTGTATAATTTTGGTTGTAACCACAGAGGAAAAATGTAGAATTTAAGATAAATTATTCACTTACCATGCAGAGTTAGTATAAAAAAGTGTATTCATCTACTAAGAATGAATGTTGTGGGTGTAGTTTCAATGTTTTATGCATATGTTTACCCATAAGGAACGACTGCAACATGTATGGAAAAGTAGTTTTCAATTAACCTTTTTTATATTTTTAGAATTACTTGATACTTGGTCACTTTTATGAAGATAAGAAAAGCTGATAAGCAGATACAAAGCTCCCTTTCAAAGCAGTCATCTCTACCTAATCTCTGCACTACTGACAATCAGAATACCCAGGTTTTCAAAACTCCTTAATTTTAGCCTTGAACATGAGATCATTTTAACTCAGGTAATGCAGTGAAAAACCTGCCAGCTGAATAACAATAAACATAACAAGAAAGAATAATGCTGCACAAAATACTAGGACAGACAGTGGATTCAAGTAAGTAATATTAAATGAGAAAAAACTTGGCTCAGCTTTTAATGATATTCCACAAGAAGTGCCTTTCTTTTTCTAACACAGAGTTGAACTCTTGAATCACTACAAATGCCTTTGTCTAAGAGGTAGCTGGCAAACACAGTAGCATGAAAAGCATCTTGAACTAGACTTGGCCAGTTCCAGATGAGGATGCTGACTTGAGCTAGTTATAAACATTTTTACATTTCTCTCTTTTTTTTAAATTCCCATTTGGGAAGCTGCTGGTCCCTCTCCCAAACATATCAAATTCAATCTGCAACGCAGAAGCTTTGTTACATTCCATTCCATTCCTTGGATGCATTGGACAGTCTACTGCCTACTCAGGAACCCAAGGGGACATACAAAACGACACTCTCAATGCACTAAAATGAACTCTGGAAATTTGACAGAAGCACATATTTACCTTTGTTCACCAGCACAACCAACTGCAGCAAGCTGTACTAATAGCACACCCAAAGATGACTTCTTGAAGACAAATAGGCAGTGGCAAAAACTGAAAAGACTCAAGCGTTCCTTAACTTTGATGTAGGTATTAATCCTAGGCTACTGCCATGTTCTTGGTACCCGATTCTTAACGTGCACACAAAAGCAAACAGCAGATGGTCAATTCGTAAGACTGGCAATATTGGCATAATCAACGCAGAATCACTGACCTGTGCGCACATTCAGCCAACCAGAGGCTGATTGATCAACTGATATAAACTGAGCAAAGACCAAAGATGCTTGGAGAACACCTAAAGAAAGGACTTCACTCACCGGGTCAACTGAGTAAGGTTCTTAATGGTCCAAGGTAACATATTTACAAAAAACATTTCTCATTTCTCTTTATATTTAGTGGTTTGACCTCTTTCTCCATTTAAATCTGAATTTCTCTTTCAAATGTGGGAAGTGGGCGTTTTAGTCTTCATTTCTCCCCAAACATTATCAAAGGGCCATAACACAGTCCCACTTAAAAATGTAAGGAAATACTCTCATGAATAACTATTATAGATGTAAAGATACAGAACTGCCTATTTTCAGCATTAAAAGCAAAAAATATTTCCAAGCAGCTTTTCTAATTGGACTAAAAATATGCTAGGCAGCATCCAGTTTATCAGTTCTGTTTCTGAAGTGTACTCTTCATCCTTTCATTAGAGATTTGAAGGAGGACACACTACAGTAAGGTCACAGGCATTAAGCAGTCAGGGCACAGGGAAAAAAAAGTAAGGCAAGCAACATAAAACAGCCTTGGGTTTTTTCTTTTTCTTGCAAATGAAGAAATGTATCATAGAAGTCTCCTACCTGCCTGACACTTTGCACCTCCAGCAGTCAAGAAGCAAAAGGCACATTAGACAGCTGTAGGACTCCTATCTGGAAGAAGCCTAATGTTTCCCGTCCCAATCCAAAGGCACTGATCCCAACAGGGCAAGCTATTAGGCAGCTACTTGGGCCAGACTGGTGAGGTTAAAGTTATTGACTTCTGTCAATTGAAGCCCAAACTGTAAAGGATGATGACCACCTTTGCAGGGTTAAGCTGCCGTTTACCACTAGTTGAATTAAATAAAAGCAGAAAGACAGATTTGGAAAACCTAAAGCACTTTCAAAAAATTACACTCTGCTCCAAGACCTAACACAGTAATAGACTCTCACAGGAATAGCTATTTCCCTGGCAAGACAGTGCAATAATGCAATTACTGCCATTTAATTAATTTATATTCTCAAAATCTGTCTCCTTACTATTTCTAAGTATTTCGCTTTAACATGAAGATAGGATTTTCTGCCCCGGTTTGCCATAGCAACCCCAGCAACAAATGGCAGTTGCCTATATAAAGGGGGGGCTCTCTGAGCATGCATGCACGGTTTGTTATGGTTTGTTTTAAAGCAGGTCAGAGCACAATGGACCTTTTCTACCATGTGTGACTGAACACCAAGAAATCTCACCTCCAGGGCTGCCACCCTCCTCTGCAAAATGAAATGACACTGCTGCTAAGTCTGGATGTAATTACAGATATGAAAGGACAGCTGTGAAACTTTGCTTGTATCTTCCTCTCCCTCCTATACTATAGCTGTTTTTGCCATACAGCTGTTAACATTCTGAACAAGCAACATGCAGCAGACTTAACATTTCCTTTCATATTGTTTTAAGTGTTAGTATACAGTGGTGGTTGTTAAAGCACATTTACCGCTAAAGAATGAGACCTTTGTCTGTCTCTATTGCAGGCAGAGCTCTCCCCTGCCTGCCCGTGCAGCCCCGGGCAAAAGCTATACCGGGAAGCCTTGACCTCCGGCCCAACAAGGACACTGAGTAGGGCTAAGGGTAATCCCGACTCCTCCTTGCTCATTCAGTTTCTCGAGCTGTTTGAAGCAATCATTACCAACTCAGCTAGATTTTGTGGTCATATTATAAAATGAATCATTGTTCAACAGTCCAAGATTGCTAAACTCATTTTATGTGTGGTTTAGAGTAGTCACTGGTTGCTCAGACCCCTCAGAGTTGTACTCCCTCCAGTCTAGTTGCAGCGGGGAAAGCACTCGTCCTTGGCACTAGTCCAAACGTAGGATGGTGTAACAGAGCAGAATTTGGCCTCTAGTACTTGTTCTCACAAGCTTCCCGTGAGCAAGCCAAGATTTTTTCAGCCACTTCCTTCTGAGGAGCTTTTACCTCAGGGAGTCTGTAGCTTTTGTGCAGTCTTAACTCGACGACTTCTGGGAATTGAAGTTATCTGCCACTCCTTTTGAGGTATTCTGATTACACCCTCCCAAGTGTAACTTCTCACTACATGTTCCTATAGGCACAATTTCTGTTTCAAGAGAGCCTGTGGAATATTTCATGTTGGGATTTAGTAGGGGTGAATGAATGCTCCATTATTCACCCTGGTGGTACAGCAGTGGTTGCTCTTAAGTTTTACAATGCAGCGTATTGCTGTAATGACATCATATGACATCATAGATCTCCCACGATTTCTAAAGCTTCTGATGAATGTTCCTACATAACCACCTTGTTAACAAATTTAAAAAAAAAAGTTAATCAAAGAAAAATCTTGTGCATTTGTGCACTATTTAAAAGTCTACAGACAAGTACTAACCACCTTCTGCTTTAAAAACAAAACTCTTTACCTTAAGTTCCAAAGAAAAGAAGGCACCACCTTGATTTATGGATGCAGTTAGACAGGGAACCCTGCTTTTACATGAAAACCTCACAAAGAAAGCTCCTCTGCAAAAATATATGAATCTTAATTTCAAATAATATTTCTAACAAGTTCTCTGAAAACAAAAAGTTACTGTATTTCTCTTATTACTTCCAAGTGTTTACTATATTTCAATCACAAATAGTCCAAATTAACAAATATTTTCCCCTTCTTTTAAAACTTTCCTATGTACACAAACGTATTAGTCAAGCTAAAGACCAACTTCTCAGTCCCTGCCAAAAAGGTGGGTATTTGCCATCCCCACCTTCAGTGAAACATACACACACAGATACACACACACACAAAACACTAAAGCAACACCACAGCCTACTGTAAGGCTCCTAACCTCAGGCTTCACGTGTCTCCCTACTCTCTGCAGCTTTCTCCTTCCTCCAGTGTTAAGAAAAGTACTTGAACCAGGTCAAATCTTACATATATTAAACCAAACATGCCTCCCCACTTTCAGTCTCAGAGCTCCCATGCTTCTGTCCTCTGAGGATGCAGGTCATCTTTCTTCATGACTCTGCAGAGGTAGGAGGATTCCTATGGGTAATTTCTATTTTGTTGTCCCAGCCTAAGTCACTGTGTCTCAGGTATTCACATAAGCAAGCAAGAACCTAAACCCAAACTTCTACGATGTATTAAAAAAAATAATCAAATTACTCTGAAGATCATTAAACAAAAAATATCCTGCAAATGGATGGCTTTCATATAAGGAAAAATGTTCTGTAGTAAAATGGCTTTGGCCTGCCCCTTCTGTAGCTAAATAACTCTCTCCAGAATAGCTGCATTGAGTTTGTTTTTCCGTATTAGGACACAGCTGAAAAACTACATGGATGGAATAGCCCGAACAAGCTCTTTGCAAACAATCTACAGTGGTTACTGATCCTATAGATAAATGTTTCTGAAGCTGTGCTACCTATGCTCCCAACCTGCCTCCCAACAGCTATTTACTTCTTCACATAAAACAAGTTTGAAAAGTAACTTGAGATACCTCTGGAAATAAAAATAATGTTTCAACCTCTGTCCTCAATTGCATCAGTGGAAATTGAAAACTCCTCTGACTTCAGAAGCATTTAACTTTATTTACACTGCTATAACTTAAAACATGGCTTAATTTTCTTGTAAAGAATCCCTTGTTGAAGCTACAGCACCAACAATTATGAATACTAATAGCATTGTGTGTGCTGATTTTGGACTCTACATCACACAACTGGATGCCCGTTTAACTTTTGCCTTTCACTTAGCCTTTACACCGAGACAAACCTTTCTAGTTCCATTTTTGGCCTTACTACAGTAGTACCAGAACACTGCATTTAAGTTTCCACCATTGCATGGAATATTCGATTCTGCGATATGCACCTTACGCTTAAGTTTTAAGAGGTCAGGACATTATCTCTACTACTACCAGCTTTTTCACTTCTGTTCTGAACTCTTCGTACTAAGGAAGCAAAGCCCCAGATGAAATTGTCAGCCTAGACTCCTCCCAGCTCATAAAGCCACGTTCAGTGTGTAGTTCCCGCTTTGGCGTCTCTCCTCCTTTCCCATCTCTCTCTTCATAGGACGCCTAATGGAAAGCACTGCTTTTTCATAACCTTCGCTAAACTCCGTTAGCTCCTTTAAGTCACTTTCAGCCCCAGTCTCTGTCAATCCCTATGCTGTTCTGCCAGAACATCAGTAAGACACTAAATAGTATATGTAGTTTTAGGGAAATATCTAATCTGCTATTTTTGCAAGTTCAAATTGCTGTGCTGCCGATAGTAGGAATGGGATAATAAGAAATTACTCAGTACTGAAATCCGCTTTTTTCTGGGAAGAATTAGAAAACATATGAACTCTCCTATAATATTCAGTGGTTTGCTGAGCATGACTATGGTCCAGCCACATGCCATAGTGTATATATAGCCTTACAAGTTTATAACATACTGAGGTTTCTGCTTAATTTAAATCCGCTACTGAATTCTAATATCTAGTTCTCTCATTTCCCCATCTCCACACATCCCCCACTGGCACTCAGTGCCAAAGGCTCAGAAATAACAAAAGGGCCACAGGAGGCCCGGGGCATGTTTGAAACCAACGCAGACCCATGTACCATCACACTGTCACATGCCTGCACATCCGCAAAGTAATGTGCTTCAGAGAGCAATACCGTATCCCAAAGTTACCAATCAGCTTCTTCTTGTTCCCAGCAAATTAAAATGCTTGGATTCTTTTCTATTCCATGTTCTCATGCCAAAGACAGGATCATGCTCACAAGCTTCTGATGGAATCCTCTAAGATTTTATTTTTTACCTCCACAAATTAAATTTGTAAAGAGAAGCTGAAGCTCTTCTCATCAAGAGCCCCAGAAGTATGCGGAAGAAAATGAAAATGTCAAGAATTAACAATGCTAGGTATTATACTTCCACACAGGGTTAATTTTGTTCCAGAATAGCATGCAGAAGTCTGTCCCACCCATCAGATGAGCTACTATACTTCTATTAGCGTTCTGGCACCTCCTTCTGTACAAATGTAGCCCTTTTTCTATAAAGCATGTTATATAAAAGACTTAATCCTGCAAGCACGAAGATAAGGGGCTTTTTTTGCTTCCAGATTTAAACTTGTCACTCCTTATATCAGACAGCATCTTCTTTACCCTAAATACTACATCACACAACTAGCTGGATGTAAAAAGGCATTCAGTAGGTATATGAGATCAGGGGAAACCAGGACCAGCCTTCCTCTACAAAGAAGCTGCTACAACACATGACCTGACTCAATGGGCCAACGATCCACACCAAAATTAGAACATATTCCATCATACTGCACCTCGCAACTGCTCTGGGAAAATAACTGCATGTTTTGTAAAAGACAAATGCTATGTTGATATAAGAAGTTATTTTGTCATAAACCATTTTGTCATAAACATTTTATATCTAAAAACATGTGGACTAGGGGCTGCTTATCTACTACAGGATATGCATGCTACAGCTACATTGCTCCAAACGCAAATTTAGCTACACATCTTGCCATACAGCACATAGGATGGTTTTAATAGTCCTAAATACAGTTCAATTAACAGCAGCTTGCATCCATACCTAGTCCCTGGATACGTGGCCAGATAAAATCTAGACAAAATGCTAAGCACTCAAAGGAAAACAAAGTACACACTGTCTATTAATTGCACGGGAGTTAGCACTGCCATCAAGTAATCCTTGGTGAAAACAAGATTTATTTTTTTTTTTAGTTTATTGCGATCTGTTAAAAGTCATTCCGTTTAAACAGCATTGCACAATTTCCAGACAACTGAATCTGTGAAAAAAGCCTTATGGCTTTGTGTCAGGTCTTTCCACATTATTATGGTGCAAAGGCTACATAAATTTATCTCCTTCTAATTCTGGATTTTTTAAAATATCAAGACACTGGGGTTTTTTTTCCATCTGCAGCTAAGATTTCTCCATCTCCCTCACATTCACATGCAAAACCAGAGTTTAATCACAAGTGACACAGATAAAGAAGAGAAGAATTCAGTAAAAGCCTTGAAGATGTTTGATGTGAATTTTGCTCTGTAACAGCCCCTCCTTCCACAAAATCCACATTGCGACCATGGGGCACCACAGTGCCACGTCAGTACTGCAGCTGTACCTGCAATTACATCCCAACCTTGCTTCGACAAGAAGGGGAAGGAGAAGAGTGTGACAGGGGAGTTGCTGTACCTTGGTGAGACGACACAGGTGCTTACTATACTACCAAAAAACAAAAACCCCAACCCCACACTGCTGTCCCTCACAGAGACATGACATTGCTATTACAAACAGCATAGAAACACTTGCTGTCTTGGCTGCCTCTCTTCTTTTTTTCTTTCTCCCTCCCCACACGCTCAAAATTGTAAATTACGAAAAGTCATTACAAAATGAAAATTTACACAAAGGTAAGGGAAAAAATGTCATGTTTTTATGATAATAAAAATATTCCTTAACCTTGTTATTGAAACAACTTTTGATTATTAGGCATAAACGGTTTTTTAAAGTGTAATGCACATTTCACCATAAATGCTGCAGTTTTCCTCTCATCACTCCTACACTCAAACTAGACCACGGAAGCTCTCTAGCTAAAAATGATGACACCTCTTTCCTATTTGCTTTTATGAAGTCACATACTACACTTCTGGCCCCTTCTAAAAAAAAATCATAAATGCATACGTACATTGGGATTTAGACAATTTGGCACTGGTCTTTTAGTAGCTGGGAATAACAATCAGCTTAACAGAAGCAGCTTTGTATCAGTAAACTTCATAATAAAAGTACTTCTGGATAAATAAATAAAAGAACATCTCTATTATGCAATACCAAATTAATCCTTGTGATAAATTTATTAATTCAACCCTCGAAAGGTCAGTAGAATATTAATTTGTTCCTTTATGAACAATATACTAGCACTAAATAATGTAACAGGGTTTAATCTAATCTGGTTAAATGGACGTTCAGTAACATTCAAACAGCCTTGGCACCGACACTGACACTGTTCAGTAAAAAATGGTAAATTTACTATAAACCATTTTAAACTTTCAATGACAGAATAAAATTCCATGGAGAGTAGTTACAAAAGACAAATCTTTAATAACTGTCAGTTTCTACTAAATTCTGCCATAAGAGTAATATTAAATTCTTAAAGTAATACAACACTTTTTACTGGTAAATATGCAGTTGTTTCCAAAGGAGAATACCTACTGATCACACTGTAGGGGCAGGAAAGGGGATTTGTTCAAGATCCCTCCACAAGTCCCCAGGAGGGAAAGAAATCCTAACTCTGCAGCGCCGTGGCATCCCCTCAGGTTACATGGCACTTACGGGGCCACGGCAGGACATTAATTTCCCTTTACATCAGGGAAATGCCCACCTCCAGTACACTGTCCTGTACAGAAGCCAGACTTGTAATCCTTCACCTGTGTGCTCCAGTCTAGACTGTGGCATCTCTTACCTAGCTGGAAACTACCATTTTATATACAGCAAGCCACCTTTTTCTGAGATAAAGCACACTTTTGAAATCAACAGGCCTTTCCTCTGCAAACAAAAGTAAAGTTCAATGTTTGATCCGAGAGGCAGATCCCACTGCTTCTGTGAATGCATATAAAAAATATTTCCTTTGGAACAGATTTATCCCATTCTGCATAGGGTTTTATTTTATGGGTGGGGCTAGTTTTTGTTGATTTGGGTTTCTTCATTTCATGGCAATTAGTTGTAAAACACCTTAAGATGCATTGCTAGAACGACTGCTCGACAAAGAGCACTTCGTATCTTATTGTAAAATATTCAGACACTCAACACAAACAAATGGTGTCTGTAATAAAAATACTGCCATATATCTTCATTTGTACTAGAACAAATCAGTTTTATTTGTTCATTCTGCATTTTAGTGTCATAGGTCTCTTAGAAAAGATAATTTATAATTCCTTATGCAATTAGATATGAAATTAAGTCATTTTACTCTGCAGAAGAATTTATAATAAAGAGACCAGGTTCAACCAGTTCCACTGAAAATATTTTGATAGCGTCAAAAAAGACAGCATAAAAATCTTTAGTGTTTTAACAAATTAACACATGCCTTTTGGGTAAAGTACTGTACATGCTGTTAATCTTTTAATTAGGTTCTCAATTTCACATACACATTTATGGTAGGGGGGATTTTTAGTGATCAGAAAATGCAAATGTATGGTGTTGCTATGCTCTTTTAGCAGAGCTATCAGGAAAAAAAACTAGGATGTGTAGCCCCCTATTTAAAAGCTCTACAATAAAATATTAATAAATCTTTGTGAATATTACCAATGAAATACCATTCTTCGTTCTTTTAAGCAAACAAATACAGCTTTCAGATTGAGAAAAAAAAAAGACTTGTTCTCCACGCTCAAGCTACAGAAAATTTTATGTTCGTAACATATGTAGTTTTTAGACCCGTCATCAACATTTAAAAATATGTAATTGACGTTATCTATATAAATGGATACATAGATAGTGATGTTTGAAACGTATTCTATGGCAGCATTTCACAAAATGCCAATTTTCTCATGCTGACTGCCACACAATTCTGCCTAAACATCTCCTTCCAGGATCTTGAAAAGATTTAGTATTATCTATAGCTCATTATTCGATATATTCTCTTCCTCAAGCATTTGGTCCATCCTCAGTTTCAACACAAGATAAACACTTTTCCCCCCACAGACTATTTCATAGACTCTATAGTTGGTGCCGAAAAAAAAACTACTCAGAAAGGCAGACCAATTGCCATCAGTTAACGATCCCTATGCCAAGGGACATTTTTAGCATGGAGTTGTCACTGTGAAAGTAGGAACTATCTACTAGCTATCCCACATAATGATTTTTGTTAGAAAAAGGAAAAAGGCCAAAATGTGGCTAAGCAGCAAATATATTATAAAAACAAAGTATGAAAGCAATTTAGCTAAGAATCCTGACTGGCACACTCATTCTGCTCCTAGCTTGCTTGTTTGAATTTAACTCTTTATTGGTAACTGTGGAAACAGCCAGGTGAAGTCAAAGATGCTGCACATACAAAACTGGGGAGTGAAAGTGGAATAAAATACAGACCCCAGGATTACTATAGCTTTATTGTTTAATTGAGAGCTACTTCACCCTAGAAGAATTATTTTTCTGTTGGAATAAAGCTGAAAGTAAAATATCCCAAAAATACCCAGTGAAAAATACCCTGACCTCATCTCATTCAACTTGATGCAATGCCTTTTTTTAATCACACCTGTATAAACATATATTTTTTTAAGCAGTCTGGATAAATCAAAGGTATTCACTGGCCGAAAGGAAGACAGAGTACAAGCGGTTCTCCATAAGCCCTGTGCCAGTACGGAGAGGAAGAGACACCCACCCCAAATAACCAAGTAGCTCAGCGGACAGGAGCTTCTCTCAGCCACAGCTTGAATTTGAACCTTCATCGGTACTCTCTGAGTGAGTTTCCAGTGAGCAGGATAGTAGGCAAAAGCAGGTCACTAATAGCATTGCCTTTTGCTCATCCTTTTCCATTCTGTAAATGTAGCCATTTAATCTCTTGCAGACCCCCGATGACAAACAATGCAGGAGGGCAGATTGCCCTTGTAAAATTCAACCAGTATGAAAAGATGCAAACATCAAATACAGTTGCTGATTGACAGGTTCATTTATATTCCCGTAAGGGCCAGGAGGATTAAAGCTGGGTCCCCTCTACAACACTGACACGCAGCAGTGAGAAACCCTCCAAACTGACCCTTTGCTGTCAATGCCAGAAGGATCTTTCCTAAAGAGACGATCAGACATAGAACGGGGATCAGTGTGTTTGCCCTCTCTCTTTTTTTTTTTTTTTTTAACACCAGGAAACACTTTCCATTTATCCTCTTTAAGTTTTCTCCCCTTACTTTGTTAGGTTTTCAGTTTCAAAGCAAACTGGTTTTCATGCTTAGCTTGTCTATGTGGTTAAAGGGGACTGAGAAGTACTGCCTTTTACCATGAGCTTGCAAGGTACCCCGCAGCCAGCACTGTTGCTCTCCACATGCTCAAACCAATTCGCCTTCACACATGCAGCGAGATCCAGACCTGGGCACTGATGATAAATGGACTTCAGACAGACCAGCCAGCAGAAAGAGCTCTGCTTTCTCCCCAACAGCATATCCATTACAAATGCTGTATAGGGGAACCTCTGCCCAAGGCAAACCAGAGATTATAGAAGTTGGTATGTGCTTCCCAATAAGCAGAAGCCAGTCTGGGGGATGATCCAGGTGTAACCTGCCTCTGCTAGGTTACAGGAAAGAAGTGGTTGGAGGTGGGCCCGACTTTGTGCCCCTGTGGGGAGGGCAGATGGGGCAAGGCAATCTGCAGCTGGGGCAAAAGGCATCTCCTCGTGCCACGGGATTAAAATGGTGCTTCCCTTATCTAGAGCAGGGACTGGAAAAAATCTCAGCAGACAAGAATGTCTAAAAACAAAGAAAAAAAAAAAAGGGGGCAAAAAAAGCTACCCTAACTTGTGTTAACCACCACCAGGCTTTGCTCTCCTCACATACTACTGAATGTTCAAATATTCAGCTTGTTAGCTAACAGGCTGCTAACTGCACCTCATTTTCCTTGTCTGGACAGGGGAAGACCTAGTTTATTCCCATTTTTAAATACAGCACTGCTTCATTATCAGATTCATGCAAGAAAAAGAAACAAAATTTTATTTTAAATTAAAATTAATAAAGACCATTTCCCAATTTTCCTCAAAAATACCAGTGGTTCACGGGCTTGTGGGCTTAGCTGAGAGGTTGGGAAGGGGGCCAAGAAAAATCAGAATTTATTATATGCTGGTCTAAGCTTTTAATTGAGTACACACAGGCCTTTCAGAGTGAACGTGATTTTTATTTTACCCCAAACTAATATAAGGATTGCTGTGACACAAAAAAGTCTGTGGCTCAATTTCCCCAGCACTTCTTCATTGGTTTATAAAACTGGCAGAATATGCAAAAATCTTTCCTTGAAGAGCGCGAAGCTTGAAGGAACTTCTGTCCTGCAGCATTATCTTTTTACTCACAGCCTGCAGTGTAAAGTGAATGGAAAGCACTAAAGAATACGGCCCTCATCAAACAGAAGCACCAATTTGCTGTTACAGCCTTAGCAGTATTTCTCAGAAACAAAGGGGGAGAGAGAGGAACAAAAGGTTTAATGATTTTTACCCATAGCACAGTCTGAGTTTGATCCATTGTGACTGTGGAACAAACAAATGACACACGCCACTGCAACAAGTCCACTAGAGCCCCCAGAGCCATCACCAAAACATGATGCATTTCAAAGCACTTGGCCTCAAACTCCCCTCGCAGGTATGGGAAGTCTCACAGACACGCAGGGAAGCAAGAACAGGTGTTTCACTGGGACAGCCGAAGCCTGCTCTGTCCACTCTGCTTCCTCCTTTCACCCCTGCCTCCTCTCCTGCTTACGAGCGGTGCTGTGCTGAGTCACAAACCGCAAACGAGATGGAAAGCGGCCATCAGAAGTGCTGAGCTGTTCAGGGCTACCTTTGGTTACCATCCTTTAAGCTGTTCAAACACTAATAAATTACCCATTTACTTATACTACCCAGATGTTTGCCATCTAGAAAAATAGATTATTATTTGCAGAATGTTTTGTTCCATCACAAGAATCCTGTAAATAATACATTGGGCTCAGAAAGCCAATACCACGTGGCAACTTTTACACACACCAGAGTGGAGGGGGTGGCAGGGAAGAAAAGGGAAGAGAGACGCTTCCTGACCGCTGGTTAGAAGTTAAGAACTTTCACGGTGTGCTTATCAAAGAATCAAGTATTCACTAGAGTTCATGCTGTTGGGATAATGAGGTTACTTAAAATAACACTACAGATGGAGAATGAGGGCGACAAGTAACCTGAAAGGTTGGGTTATTAATTGGATTTTTATCTTTTATTTCCATATATATATTTTACTTTTATATAAATACATATTTGTATGTCTGTATATGTATAAAATATATGTGTATTTATATTCTAGATTAAACTATAAATATATTATATATGTATTTATATATATAAAACAAAGTAAAACATATATTCCGTTTTTATATATATAAATATGACATCCTAACATTTCTTTATATGTCATATTTTCCACAAAAAAAACCCCACACTAATTTTGGTAAACCCTACAAATATAAGCAGCCTCAATCCCTACCTCTTCTTTTATTTTTTACATAAGATTTCTTAAGAGTTCCAAGCAACGTTTAAAGAGAACTCTGGGGCTTTAATTGAAATGGCATGAGATGCTGAACCTTTAACAACAGTGTCTTTCAAACCCTGTGTCCATTATGCACTGAAATACCTACCAAAAAAAAACAAAGGAGGAAGAGGTTTTCAGCATTCTCATTAAATTCTGACTTTCTCTCATGGTTCCTGTAATTGAGTTTCACTTACAGTTGTCATGAAGTTTTGTAGGGTAGACAAAACGGTGATTTGCTGGTAAATGTCTGTATATAGGGAGGGAAATAAATATTTGAGAAGTACTCAGCCCACTTTCTTCGAACATCAGGGAGAAAGACACAGAATACAACTCAAGCAATGTACAATTCAAGGAGGAGCAGCTTTTACAAGGAAAACTTTGATCTGGATGGCTGAGTATCACTGCAAGAAATCCATCTGCTTAGCAATCCCAGACAAGTTGTCATGAAATTGCATGTCAGAGTTTACTGCAAGATGTCCATTTGAGTCGTACCCCTCACACATATTACTGTTAAATTATTTGACTTAGGCCTTTTACAATTTCACCTGCAAAACTGGAGTGAAGAAAGAAGAGCTTACCCATAAAATAGAAGCAAGGGGGACAAAAGGGGATTACTAAAGGTAAGGAGCTGTTAATTATAGATGGAGTAAGACCAAACTGCTGAAAAGAGCTCTGAAGAGGGCTGGGTTGGTTCCTTTCATTTGTTGGGGGTGGGGGGTGTTTTGTTTTGTTTTAAGATGCATTGGTCTAGCAGGGTGATCATAGTCTGTAGCAAAAGAGTTTGATCGGAGAGAAATACAGCAACTCTACAGGGACTGACAGCTCTGTTAGGTGAGACCACTATGCTAGCTCTGTAGAGACGAAAAAAGAAAAAAATAGCAGCAGTGACAGAGCCAGGAAATGACCCAACATTTAGTTCATTGATTGCTGTATTGTCTTGTTATTTAAGTCATTATATCACCAGTGTCTCTCCTATTTATTAAAGCTGGTATAATACTGACTAGAAGGTCTTTGATCACATGAACAGGGAGCCACGGCTCAGACATACAAACGACACTGGGCACTTGGCTGAGGAGTCAGAAGATCCCAGATTATAGCACCCTTGTAATTTATTGCACATTATTCACAGGAAAAACCTGAACCCAGGTTTCCTCTCATTTTTCCCATACTGCTACCTTGCACTTGGGTTAAAAATAACCTATGTGGTCTTCCTAGCTGCAGCAAACTTAGCTGTATACATCAAGCACAGTTTAGCAGGGTTTCACTATGCTTTTACTGTACAGAAATATAAAACCAGCTTGTGCGTGTTCAATACAGCCCCCAGCTGGCATGTTCTGCCTTTACCTGACGTTCAATTGGAAGCTACTGTGGTCCTGGAGACAGCACAGATGGGAATATTTCACAGGATCTTTCCCTACTAATCATCCACTCAGGTCCTTCCAATTGCCCCAGAGCCCTACCCTCTTGGACCAGCTGAGGCAAATCCATTCCCTCATCGGTATTTACACCCTTCAAATATTTGTACACATGGTTATAATCCCATAAGTGGCAAGATGGTCATGCTGGTCTTACAAAGGCTAGCCAGAGCAAAGGAACCCAGCATTCAGGCTGCCACATTCTCACACACAGCAGCCTGGGGTTTGGACTGATATGCTAAACATCAACATATCAAACAGATCCAGTCTTTGCTTTGAAATACTACCTAAATACAGGCCGCAAGTGCAAGAGGCCTCCAATTAACAGCAGAGAGCAGGGCTTAGCTCACATATTTAGCCTTGAGGGAAATGAACGCACTTGCACTCTGGGTTCCTTCCTGCCCCATCCATGTGCACTATGGATCCAGAGGAGAGCCCTTACGTGTCTGTGCCTTGGTTTCCTTGCTATACAGTCAGGAGAGCCACCTTTCCCTCTTGCTGCAGCTCACTGCAACGACAGCTCCACCAGTGCTCCAGAGCGCAGTGCTCTGCAGAAGCACCAAAGCCAAGCCAAGCCTGTCTTACAACTTCCCATGGCTGCAAGCAACACCAGAGCCTCACAGGCGAAGCAGTTGGAGAAGGACATTTGGTCCTGAGATACACCTCTGGGTGTCATGGCATTAGGGCAGAGGTACCCCATCAGCTACTCTGGCCAGGCACTGACTGGCACCAACAAAATCCGCCTCTTCCCCACTCCAGTCGTGCAAGGCTGACAGGGCCGTGCTGTCTGACCTCAGCTCGCTAAGTCTCGATCCCTACAGAGCATCACTCCTCTCCGCGCCCAGCTATTGCAACTCCACACGTCAAGGCAAGATACTTAAACCTTTTCTGTTTCTCATTCTTGTCTTACACCTTCCCCACTGGCCACTGCCAGCCTCTCCTTCCAGCCTTCCACTCCAAGCAGCCACCTTCAGCTCTCTGCGGCCATAAGGCTTCCCACTCTTCAGTCAGTACACAGCACTAGAAGAAACCAGACAGCATGAAGAGGGGCCTCCAAGGCAGTAACACAAGGCACTGCCTCTTGAAACGGCTCTGTTCGTGGCAATACATTGCCTAAGAACCAGGGCTTGGCAATCTCTACAGTGAGAAGGATGGGAAAGATCTAATGTTTCGCTCTTTGTTAACTTCCCTCTGCTGTTTTCTCACCCCCTCCTTCTGCTCCACTTGGCATCTCAGCACCATTTCACCCTTCTGTAAACCCCTTTCCTTGTGGTGGCCACACATAGCAACTAACCCAAGCAACTACTTTGCCAGTGCCTGGCTAAAGCTGCCCACAAACAGCAGTCAGGGCAGGCACTCCACACTGCCCTGCCGACACACCCAGCAGAAGCACCTGGGAAGAGAAGGCAAACTCCATTTTGAGGGCCCATCCAGTTTTGCGAGCTTTTGCAGACAACGTGCACCAGTTCTGTATATACACTCATGACAGCTAACAAGGAACTGGTCAAAAGAAAAAATATATATACATATATCCACAAGAAATCACACTATTTTCTTTTCCATATGGATTCTAAGAAAGTAGAACTTGCTAAAAGCATCAAACTAGCACTGTTCTTCCTCCACCCCACACTGAGGAGGGTATCAGCTTTCACAGCAGGTCCCAAAGCTGCAGGACTGCACACAGGATACTCCAGATTGCAGCTACTTTCATACTACTTTGGTCCCAGTACTCAGCACTATATACTGTATACTAGTTCCCTTCTCTTGCATAGCCCAGTTAGAACACCTCACCCACCAGAAAAAAAAAAAACAACATTGCATCAGGGCATGTAAATTTTATTAAACTACACATAGAACAGGTGCCCCTTTAAAGCATGATTCTCTTCCTCTCCGGAAGGCACGTGTAGCAGGTTCCCTAGTGTCAGGTGTAGACTCAAGTGATGAAAGAAAAATACATAAATGTTTATTAAACCTTTGTTGCCATTCACACCACCAACTTTCACACCCCAGTGCCAAGCTGTTAACGAATTCCCATGCTGTTCCAGAAGACTTTTCACAGCTCCTGTCAGAAAAGGGAAGTTTCACGAGGGCAGCACTCGCTGGAAAAGTCTCTGCTCTCGCCACCATCAACAAAAAATGTTCACAACCAGCTGTTTGTGGAATAAATGTGTCCTGCCCAAACTGTGTGGGAATAAAGAGCTTCTTCCAGTGAGGCATGGGGCCACCTTCATGTATACCTCCTGATACATATTTGTCTCAAGATTATTTATGCTAAGACTTCTCAATTTACCTAATGACCAGGACTAAAAATTAGCCATGATAAGCCAAGTGACCACAAGCCGGTATGTGAGGCTCCAAGGCCAGGTGGCAGCTGTGTGTGCAGGCTATAGCTTATATGCTCGGACACGGCGTCACCTCCTTGCAGAGCTCTGCTGCTCTAGGCTGCTGCCCAGGCAGGCAGCCCCACCGCAGGGCTCCTTTGGGCACACAGACCCCTCGGGGAGGCAATACACCACCTACCGCTCTGTGCCACGGTTCCTTTCTGGCACCCAGACTCTGCCGTGCTGCCATGCAGCTGGCAAGTGTGAGGCAGGGCCCTACATGCAAGGCGCACACCGCCTGCTCGAGCCTCAGCAGGTCTGTAGAAGTGCCATGGTGAACTGCAGCGAAGGCGGTGTGAAATCGCACAGCAATTCTCTCTGCTGCCACAAATCCTCTTTTCCCCCACAACTAGCTCTTTTATCTGCCACTGGAGACCCTGTTCTAAAAGGAACAGACAAAGGCAAGATGTTTCCCACAAGATGAAGTGAACATTGCTACTCCTCTCAGAGTCATCCAAAACAAGAGGGGGGCGAAATGAAACGCTTTCCCAACTCAAAAGGTGACAATTATTACATGCTACATTACAGCTTAGACAGCCTTTACAATACAAAAGCTTTGACAAGCTCACATTTACTTTGTCCCTGGAGGACATGGGGACACCTACTCATGTCAGTGTTTTGCACAGCATGTTGCTCAAAGCTTTACCATTTTGAAAAATGCACCTGAGGATCTTCAACTTCTCATGCAGATCCTGTAATTCAGCTGATCACAAAGCATAAAGAAGAACTAAGTGACTGTTTATCAATGTATATTGCTAAATGAAATCAATCCCAAGCACTAGAACAGAAGCAGACTTTTCCTACAACCAGAATGAATAAAGCAAATAGCTTTATTTGTTTTCCTCTTTTTAATATCAGAAAATTGTGTTCCCAAATAAATCCTTGTATCAACAATTTAGCACCATGCTTCTGTCAACCCTAGTTGACAGATTATAGCCCAATATTCTATAAATTTTCTCATTAAACTAAACACCTCAGAGATCTATTAGCACTCCGTCTCTGCCTGTAGCTCATCTCTCAGCTTGCAGACAGCTAGCACAGAAACAAGATACTACAGAACATGCTGCATACGTCAGCTTCATATCTTAACATCACCATGACCTGTGTATTTGCTCAGGATGTATAAAAGACTTCAGTGAACTGGTCCTTCACTGTGAAGGTAAATAAACTGACCAAGTAAGAGATTTGTTAGCTGACGGATCTTTAAGGTATTTTCTGTAGTTTCTAAATATTATACCATCTGATGTTGTCTAGTGAAAGGTAACTGCTGCCTTAAAGAAAAAAATGCCAAAGTCTTGTCTTTTAGATTAATTACAACAATTAGAGATTCAACTTTTATTTTCTAGACGAGTTATTCAAGCAACACATCAAGCGACAGATTAGTATCTGAACCTGCTCATTGTCAAAGCCTGTAGTTCAAAAATGCAGTGGCCGTTTCCTCCCTGCACAGTGACTGATTTCCTTCGTGAGTCAATCTGTCTCTCCCCCTTGCTATTCTCACAACAAAAGCAAGGTTCCCCCAAGTGAGATGCTCAGCCAGCGTGGATCACTGCACTGAATGGCATGACTCCTTGGAGCAGGCTTCTTGCAAAGCCCATTCCCCTTCGTAAGTGCCAAGAATCAAATCTTGGCCACCTAATGCAGCGTGTTCCACATGTTAGCTCGCAACACGTTGAGCAACTGTGTTAACTGAGATGGATAGTGCTGTCAAATAGGAAGCTGGCTCACCAGGATGGAAACCGTGGGATACGCTGACCTTCTACATTCAGAAAAAAAGCATCCCTAAAATGACATGAAACGTTTCATACTAAAAACCAAAACAACTACCTTCTTGCAGAGCTTTTATTACCATACTGTGTAAACAAACACATGTGCATGAGTTCTGCCTGTATGCAGAACCTGAGCCTCCCTCACAGAGCAGAGGCTGACAGAGGAAATGAATCATTATCACCCTGCTTGGAAAGAAGTTTATACAAGGAGCACTGCGCTATTAACCGCTGCCTGGAACTCCTGGATTCAACACCACCGCTACTCCCTCTGTTCGCACGTTCAAATACCTAGCTATACAAAATAACTAAAACCAACAGATAAAATCCAAATCCCCAGGTAAAGCTCCTATTAAACTACTCTAATTGTGCACAGGTTTTATTGATAACGTGGAGATGAAACTGAAACTTACAGGCTTCTCATCCAAAAGAATAAGCACTGAAATAACCTGTTTAGTATAAAAAAGCCTCTTGAAATGCAAAGTTCATTCTGGAAAGACTTTTCCCAACCCACCACCTCCTGCCCGTCTCCCTCAAGATTAGGATTTTAGGTTTGGTTTTTTTCAAGTTGATATTTTGGGTAGAGAGAGGAAAGCTTTGTTTATTTTAAGATTTTGCTACTACTGGAGAATCATCTCTAAGTGGAAGGGACTGTAGAGCTTTACAAAGGGTTTTGCAGCAATATAGTAGGTAAGTGAAAACAGAGAAATCAGCCTGCACGTTTAGCACTACAACTATTGGCCATAAAGAGAGTGTGTATATATATAACCATTATATACAATGTATAATTTAAAAAATGAAAGACTATAATATGCTGTTCAAAATGGCCCCAATACAAAGAGGAATACTAGATACCGTCTAGCTGTACACCTAGAGGTTCTATCCAGCTCTTCTGCGCCGACTTCCTCGAAGCAACAACCTGCCTCATGGTACAGAACAAATGTGTCATGAATATGCTGACTGATCATTATCACCACATTTCACACTTCAGCAAGATCCAGCTAATGCTTTCTAGGCAGGCTAACAAGGTAGGGCTTGTTGTACACCTAGTTTAAGATTAAGCAATCAACACAACTGATACAACCACTTCCAAGATTTGCCACCAATTTTCTTGCTTTCTCCTCACATCAAACAACCTCAGGTGTTGTCTTCTGCCAGTGCAGAGAAGAGGGAAAAGAACTTTATTGAATACCTTGTGCCTGAGCTGCAGAACTGTGGGAATACCCCAGAGCCAGGAGCGCTGTCTCCACCAGCTGGCTAAAGAGCACATCTTTGCGAACCAGAACGAACTCAGCATGCTCTTCTCGATTATCGTATTCAAGAGAGGCGTCCGACTGCTCCACCACACAAAAGACTGGAATCATCAAACCTAGACGGGGGAAAAAAAAAAACAACAAAACATCAATAAGAGAGGAACAAGAAGTGTATCATACATCTCTGATTAAAGCTGTAAATTAAAACACCTCCTAGAAGGCTCATCTTAAGTGGAAATCTGCCTTTCTTCCCTGTGGGATAGCTTTTGTTTTCTTTCTAAGGGAAATACTGAAGTCTCATCACTTGACTCATTTAAAAACCACACTAAAAACTCCAGAGAATACAATTCAGGAACAGAATCACAGTCAGCATCAGGACAAACAAGATTTCCTAATAAGACCTTTTCAACATTGCAGAGGTTTTCTACAGTTCCCTGTATGTCCCTATTCTTTCAGGTCAGGGCTTCTCCACATTCAGCCACAGGAAAACCTGACACACAAACGCCGCTTCTGCTTCTCTCTGCACAGTGAACGTATCAGCAGACGCTAGTCCCATATCCAGTTCTTGACTGGGGTAGGTTTATTTGCACATTTTCAGACCATGGCCACTCGTCTCCCTGTGCAAGGAAAATACCCTTGCATTGATTCTGCTACAAACGATAATCTTGTGTTGGCAGCTGATGGTCATGCAGACCCAGAGAAGCCAGTGGCTGTTCTCCCGCTGCATGTATGAAGAGAGTGAGAACAGCTCTCTTCGAAAGAGGATCAAGGATGAGGAGGAACCACAGAAGTGGAAAACTCAGGGGGTGGTCTGGATTCAATTTTGTTCTGTTTTATTGTAAATTTACTTCTGTGGTTACAGGATCAAGTCATCTATGGCAATAAATTGTGGGGCATGAACTTAAAGGGATTCAATACTACAGACAGTAGAGAAACAAGCCAATTTGCAGGAGACGGCCCTATGGTACTCGAAGCGCGTGCACGGAGGGAAGGTGGAACAGGCGGAAAACCTACAGACCTGCATGGTCATTTCCATTGCTTGCTACAGGCCAGGCTGTAGTCAGGGGGTGGCAAAGGAAAAACCATTACCTCCAGTCACAGAAATTTATTAATTGGTTACTTGCCAATTTGTTAGCCCCTAGATAAACTAGGAAATATTGGGGCAGAGACAAATCTCAGCCTAAAGCAGTTCTCTAAATGTGCTATCTAAGGCTCATAATACTGCCAGAAAGTTCACTTCTCACTCCTGTTCTTCAGAATGAAATACAACTATTTCCAGTAGATAACAACTATGAAAAATAACTGAGTATATTTATGAAAAGCCAGGCACAAATCACTGTATTCCTGGACCTGACACTTCTTTAACGGAAAAAGAGGAGAAAGCCACATTTCAGTTCTCCTTCCGTATAAAGTCAGTTAAATATCTTCAAGATCTTCTACCACCAGTAGCTTCAGAATCTACAAACCAATAGTTATATATCCCTTAGAGGAGTCACCCTGCCCTGAAATAGATACAGTCACAGCAGCAACAACTGCTAAGGGACTTAAATCCTCCTTGTCTTGAATTTACAGAGACTAGATTTACTTTAGAATATATTTTAGATACACAATTCTCACTTAGTGAGCTATCTGGCACAGAGTGGCTCCCAGTCTGACATTCTAACTGCAGGCCAGCAGCAGCAGCTACAAGCCACAATATCCAGTTGATGTGTTTTAGTTCTTTGTTTTAAAACACATCCTGAAGTAATGTGTAAGTAGGTTACGGCATCACATTGATGCTGCTCCCTCTTCACTGCTTGATTCTGGGTTAAACTGATGCATTTTGCAAGTTGAAGCAGCCAAATTCTAACACACAGTGCTAAAAAAAAACCTCAGTGAAAAAAAAATCTCTAGGTGCTTTCCTGAAAAGACAGTGCAAGGCTGATCCTGTTCCTCTGAAATCAATGACAAAATTTCTATTCCTATCAAAGGTTAAAAACTTAATTCTATTTGTCCATAAATCATTTAACTAGTTAAAATGAGATTTAACCTCTGTAAGTGACAAACTTCCCCTCCTGCCGAACATACAGTCTGTCATAGTACTTTTGATGGGGCTATTAATATATTAACAAAAGATTAAGATACTTGGCAAATGCTGAGGCTGTGATATCGGTTGTATATATTACATTTTGGCAAGACAGGAAACGTAGGTGAATGCAAACTGATGAGAGGGATGCCACAGCATCTTTTATCCTGCTGGATGCTTTCCTTGTCACACAACAGTCTTTCCACCTTTTCAACACAGAAGTTGCACTTCTTCTCCACACTCATTGTTTACTGTCTCAGTACAAACAGAATCTCAAATGCTAGAACTGATGCCGTACACGACATCACTTTATGGATGGCACGAAGGACCCACAGGACTCTTGCCCATGATGACCTTCCTGCCCCTTCCTGCTGCCCATGCTTGCAGGGACCCTGCTACAGAAAGAGCTTTTGCAAAAACATCTCTAACTCAGCGACCCAGAGTAACTGATGGTAAGCTACTATTAGTACCTTAAAAACACAGAGCAAAGGGCAGGTTACCACATCTGCCATTGCTAACCCATTCTCATGCCTCTTGCTATAGTGTCTGGAATCTTAATACCAATCCTATTTTACTAAAAAACAACAGTAATCCAACTTATTTCCAAGTAAATATCACTCCAAGGAAGTTCCATCTGCTTTGCCCTCGATTTCGCATTGGAGAGTTAAGTTATAATGTCTCCAACGGATTTATTGCCTCAAACTTCTCTGTTTCCTGATGCTATCTGAAAATAAATTAACACACTTCCAGTACGTTGGAATCAGAAGAAAAAACATCTGCAGCCAAAAGTCAACATGCTCTTTACACACTGATATACACCATGTCTTGCTCCTAGATGCATATATTACACCTCCAGCTCACTACAGGGCCCTTACAGAAGAGCAAGGCAAGTTAGTCACTGCTCATTGTCATTCCAGTTGAAGAACTTAGAGCAATACTCAGAGAGCAGGAGTCCAAGCATCCATAACGAAGTCTCGCATGCAGTGCTACAGCAACGCAAGCCAGCCTTCCTCATAAATCCCGAAACTCCTCAGCCCTTTCCCTAATGCCCGATCAGCCAGAACTACTGTCATCCTCCCTCTCCCATGCATAAGCACAAAAAAGGCTTAGGTCCCTGTCGCACCGAACCTCCATGCGTTTGCTCTCCCAGCTTTAGAGAGATGCTGCAGTGAATGATGCTGTAGGGCTCATGGTAGATGACATACGGCACTGATTTTCACACACAGGGAAAACAAAGGGTAATCTGAGGGCTAAAAAGGAAACAGTTTGTTTCCTTAAAGGATGAACACAATGCTGGAATGCACACAAAACATTAATAGCGATCACAAATAATACAAAAGACTTTTTCTCCTTGATGTTAATTCACTTAACTGACTTATAAGCAGATCTTTCATGCTTCTCACAGAGCTTTGACCCCATATAGATAGCATCTACATAAAATGTTAGGGGAGCATAAAGCAAGATCTACATAAAGGCTTTTATAAGGACATCCATACACAGCAAGAATTCCTTCTAATCCATGGAAGAGAACAGGGAAAAACTGTTCCCACTATTAGCCAGAAGAACAGAATGGTTAGCACTGACCCGTACCTTTGTATAACATATATTTTTAAAACAAATCAGAGATGGGATTTAAGCTCCACTGTTGCTTTCATGGAAAAGCTGCAATATACAGAGAAGACTTTGTAAACATAGTTGCATTTTTTGCTGAGACTCTTCTAAAGGGGCAGAGAAATTAAGAAGAAATTAAATACGTATCAGAGACACCTCTGTCCAAATGCACATTTTCTCCTCCTTGCCCATTTCAATCAAAATTTCAGTTTTATTTCACTGGGGAACAATCCATTCTTAAAAATGAAGGAGAGAGAAACAGGTATTTCGTTCAAGAAGTGAAAACTCTGGACACACTGCTGCATAAAACATTAATTTTTACAAAATTTGAAGCCAGTTAAAAGTATTATCAAACTGCAGTCATGCAGCTCCCTGGAAACCATTTTCAATTTTAAGATTTCCAAGTAAAAGCTGTAAGTTTCTAATGACCAACTAGAAGGACCAGACAGAGCAGATATTAAGAAGTTCTGCACCATTTCTTTTGTTCATTGGCAAATGATACTTTGTCCAGAGCATGCTTTAAAGCAAGTAATAAATGTGATACTATCAGCACTGAACTTCTATGCATTGTCCACTTCCACATAACCATCACAGGCTTGGCGCCTAAAACAAAGAAAAGGATACAGAAAGCTGAGGAGGAGGTTAAACTATTTCAGCCACTCACCTCTCCAGCCATCAGATGGGGAGCAGTGCTTGTGTGTCCTAATAAGTATAATATGAAGATCAACCAATAAGAGAAGGCACCAATAAAATTCGTGTCTTTTTAGATTAAAATCTGTTTCCATCAACACAAGTTTTGAGCCCATCTAGGTGTTATTTAATTTAATCTAATTTGAACAATTTCCAAACATCAGCTTGATTAATTTCAACAGCATGGTGTTATGGAAAGATTTACCGTACAGGGGTTGTCTAGTAGGGAATTAATAAAGAAGCCAGTTCTCAGCCCTGAGTAACATGAGGTTTTAAGACTTCCCAGATTTCTAGTGGGAATACTTCACAGCACAAGCATGTTTTCTTCTGGGACTGAAACCTACCAAAATTATTAAAAACTGAGATCAAATGGTGGTGTCAAACCCAAAGGAAATCACTCTACAGTGGAGAGATTTTTATCAAATGAAGACAGTGGAAAATAAAGTTTTTGTTGTTGCTGTTGTGCTTTGGGTTTTTAGGTTTTGTTTGCTGGTTGGTTTTGGTTTGGTTTTTTTTTTTTTTAAACAGAACACAGATACACACAGAGTAATCTCCCTCAAAGACAAAGCAAATTTCTATGGTTGAGAGTTCAGAAACCAGGACATTTACTTGAAAATTCATAAACTACTGAAAACTCTTCATTACTGTATACAGAAAACATTTTCCCTATCAGAGACACTAACGTGGGTCATTCTCTAAGCTCGTCTTTCCAATACAGAGAAAAGAAAGGAAAAAAAAAAAAAGAAATCTACGTAACAGGAAGAGCAGAATCCACAAATGTTTATTACCATGGACACCTCAAAACACTGAATTACAAGCAACTTCAGCTGGACTTCTAAGATGAGACCCTTACCCTGCAACAGAGACTAGGAAGCTCAATTAGCAAAGCATGGGTCGTTTTGAGGAAATTATCTAGATAAAGATTCCATATATTTAACAATAAAGCATGCTTCCACAACAGGCAATAACCACAGGAAACAATCAAACTACAAACATTTCCTAAACCTAATCTGCTTCTGTTTTTTTCTTTAGACGAGAGCCCTTTATCCAGCACAGGCAGTGACAGGAAAACAGTCCATTTATTTATTTCTCTTTGCGCTGCAATAGAGCTGACCTTACGTATATTGATTTGGTATTTAACTCTCTTTCCCTTTCTTTTAAACAATTTTGAAAAAGGAACCTAAATTGAGAAAACTGTTTTAAAAGGCAGAAATCAGCAACCATGTGGCACGGGAGAGGTTTGCCAGTTCTCCTCCTCACATCCTGCAGCTCTAATTGAAAAGGCAGAAACCAATTAAGTTTGACAGCTTTCAGTTATTCAGAAATACCTGAATTTCTGCACCAAAGCTGGCCATCCTACATCCTAGTGCAACATAAATCCGTAATTTCTATTCTTAAAAACTTAATACCATCAGCAAGGAAAAAAAAAAAAGGAAGGAAAAAAAAGTGAAGCTTCAAAGCTTCAGCATGCCACTTCTTCAAAACGGCGTAAACTGCAAATACTGAAGTGATCGGAAACGAAAACCTAGTGTGTATGTTAATAATCAGGAGGTTTCTATTCAAGACTCGACTAGCTGAACAAACATAGAATCACAGAATCATTTTGGTTGGAAAAGACCTTTAAGATCACATAGAACGAGAGAATATAAATTAATAATGAGAAAAGATCAACTGCATTCCAAAATGTTTTTTTCTAAGAGGAAGGACACCAAATAGTATTTGAAAAAACAGGGGTTTGTTCTGATCTCAACACCGCTTTTATTTAAATCACAGTGTAGCTGTAGGTGGAGGTGATGTGAGATCTTCCCCAGAAAATCCTGCAGCGTCCAGCTGAGGGCTGCAGATAACAGGGATTTGCAATGACAGGCTGAACAGGCACAACCATACCGTTTCCACAGTGCCACACGTACATCACTATTCACACTCAAGAAGGATCAGGCTGGAAGCAGATCCCTGGTTCAGCCCATGCCTGTGCAATTCAGTGGTGAGGTAGAAGAGATGGAGCTCACACATTTCAGCAAGGGTTAGTCATGTCCATTAAGGCTCACTTTCAAGCTACCCCATAAGTTATAAATATAATTAAATTGGACAGAATATAAGCTGTTGACACTTAACTTATTTACAATAAATGCTTGGTTTGGGTAAATGGACTGTGTTTCAGTCTTTTATGTATCAAGCACCAGCTTACAACAGTCTCATTATGAGGCTGAGAATTCTTCCACTGTAAATCTTTTTTAATAGGGACTGGAGGAATGACTTTGCAGTTGTTTGTCACTAACCACTCGGAACCACGTGAAGAAAGCTGTGTGTGCACACTGACAGGCAGCCAGTGGGAAATCTCTGTGTCAAATACTGGAGACTGTATCAGGATCTTTGCAACTGTACAATCTTATGCAAAACAAAAGTGTCAAGCACCTCATTACAGCAAAAGGTTTTGTTTAAAAACAAGGACCTTATTTTCTGCTAATCCTCTGCTCTCCAATGTGTTCTAGACAAAACGTGAGATATCTGATTTTGCATACAACCAGTAATACAATGCTGTTAAAACTCTTACTCTTCATGGGTTTATAAGCCCGTTGCAAATTATTTGTTCCAGGATGCAATTTGGTAAAGAAGAGCTCAGTCCACAGATGATATTAATACAACATTTGCCAAAGAAACAAAATCATGTTAAATAACATTACATTGTAGAATTTTTCTTCTTACAAGGGCCAGAGGAAGTAAAACTGAGGACAATATCTTTCTCCTCCTACTCAGTTATTTTTTCTGGCTTTACATATTCAATAAATCTGTAGGCAGGAAATGCATTTCTACGTATTATATTTTAGCCAATGGTGAATGCAAACCACAAGATATTATTTACATCCTTCTTCAGCTTCCAGTCCTTTCTGTGGCTTCAGTCTCCCAACCATCACAACTATCCCAGATCTCAGGAAATCTTATAAAGAAGTCACTAATGTCTCTGCAGATGTCCCCTGCTTCTGACAGCTTAACTAGCCAAAGAATCCTTCTCCTAGCTGAAATAACAGCTTTACTATTTAATACGAAATATTCCAGGCCACTATCCCACCACAGAAACATATTATGAAACTCCTAACTTGATTTGATAATACTTGAGTTTCTCAAAAAACGGTATAAAAGAAAAGCCGTATTCAGTGCGTGTGCTGAGATGAACAAGAGATGAGAAACAGAGCGGGATACAAAGTATTTACCTCTAGTGCAGCCTCTCCTGCTGCGTGTCTGGGACAGAAGTATTACAGGAGATGAGGCCTTTTGTTAGTCAAAGTGGATCAGCTGCTCCTGGTAACTAACCCCCTTTGCTAAACTAGTTGTACTAACTCAACCCAAACTTCAAATGTGTCACACTGGTTGGGTTCAAAGGGCAAGAAAGGGAGCAGCCACTGGGACTTTGTGCCACCCGGTAAGCCCAGGCACAGCCACGCACAGGGCAGCCAGGAGGCAGAAGCAATTAAACAGGAGAATAAAGCGGTTCCAGCTCTCCACCTGAATGAGTGAAAAGTGAGAGCGATGATAACCCAGACCTCAAAATACGGTTTTAAGGGAGGCCAAGTCAGAAGAAGACACCAACAGCTGTCCCTGTTGTTCTAGCAGAAAGCTCAGCTTCCCCTGCCAGCCAGCCCCCCCAGACATGCAGGAATGCCTGTGGCAATACCAGCACCATGCGTTCAGCCAGAACCACATGCAGGCTTCCCAATTCATAGAATAGGATCATAGAATCATTTAGGTTAGAAAAGACCCTTAAAATCATCGAGTCCAACCATTCACATTGAAAAGGCAAAGGTGAAGACACTATAGCTACGTTTTTCCTAAATAAAACAGCTCAGTTGTTTCAACTTGTTTCCCAGTTAAAAAAGAAGAAAAAATACCCCACAGCAGTACTTTATAATATGAACTAATGGAAAATATACTAATTTCATTCAAAACCAGTGAAGGAAACACTTTTAAATTAAACTGGCATTTTTTAAAAAAAATCACCTTAAGCCATTAATTTCCTATAAGTTTCAGGTTTTGGTTTCTGTAACTTAAAAACAAGTTTAGAGTTCAGGGGGGTGGTTTGGGGGGCTGCTTTCTGTTGTTTTTCTCTGAACTACGTAACAAAACTCGCCTAAGGGGCTAAGACTCTCTATGCCAAGTTCCACCAAGAATTAATTTTAATGACCAACATTTTTAAACCCTGAAAACTGAACCACTAATAAGCCCTTAACTTTGGTGGTGCTAGCAGATGCCACCATATTATGTAATTTTTAAGCCAAAAAAACATCTTCTGGCAAAAGCATTTTAATGAAGGTTCTATTAACTAGTCTCCTGGTACTGGGATAAGTCCCCTGGAATGTAACAGAAAAGCTTTCGTAGCTGGTTTGAGGTTTTATTTCTGGAGAAGAGCTGCGTACCACACTTTGGCCTGTTTTGGGATCTCCACTGGGACCCACCAGCAAGCTCTTTTCTCCTTCGTGTCCATTCCTCTGTGAACCCCTCCCTGGCAAGAAAAAGAAGAAATCGTATCACCCCCCTTCATATTACCAGATAAATACCTGACGGAGAGTCTAATGTAAGTACTGCACCTACATCTCTGTCTTCAAGCCCAGTTGCAGGCTCCAGCTGTAAGACAAGCTGAATGGATCTGTAATCGTTGTGAACGTTGCCTCCTTCCCTCATGTCTTTTAGATACTGGCAGCATTAGAAAACCTCATTTCTAAGTGACAATGTCAACAGATATGGGAGAACTGGTTATGAGCAAAAGTTACAAGCACACACGCAATAGGACAAGTTACATCAAACAGCGTCTCAGAATAAAACATCATCAAACTCAGTGGTTACTGATAGAGCCCTTCACCCTGCTACACTTTCAGCAAGGGTTCAGCTACTGCTATGGCAACCTCATTACTAGATGGCATTTTTCTGGTATAAGGAGACCACAGAAATCTTCATCAGATCTTCAGCGGGAAAATGAATGGAGGAGCGAACCACAACCAAGAAAGAGTAGGAGCTGCTCCGTCGTTCCGTCCTCTAGAAAGCAGCTACCTTCCCCCCCGTCTCCCTTTTCACCAGTCAATACGCAGAGAGTCTTCAGACAGCCTGCACCCATGGCCCATTATGGGTCAGGAACTGGCACCTGGGGCTTGGTCTTTACATAAAACTCCAATCTTCTACACCCCACGCCCCTGCAGAGAGAGAGCGTGCAACTTCTGAGTGGCATTCTCTCGTATTCCTTCTTTTTCAAGGACAGAAGATCAAGAGCTCTGGGGGAAACATTCCACATTTTCGTAAAGATGAGATCTCACACATTTGGCAACTATCCATTTGAACATTATTCTTTTAGGAACATTTATCAGCCAGCAGGTCACATTAATCTAACAGTTTTTAATAACTACCACATCTTTATCAAACAAGTCATGAGGTTGAGGAACGAGAATTAACAGGTACATCCTCCTTCTCAGGTATGCACAGTACACTTACTTTGTTCAGCCAGTTAGCAATATTTTGGGGCGAGAGTGGAAAGGACCTACCTACAGGCTGACCTACTGTATGTGGATTCACTTGTTAAGAGTCAGCAATCCATACTTTCGGGGCTCAACAGGCTGAATTGCTGCAACATTACGTACACAGAGCTACACTGGAGAATCAGATACTTCTGCTAGTGCAAATGCATGTGCTCACTTAGAGGTGTTAGCCAAAGAAAGCAGATTACATCTGCTCTCCAAAGGCTGAACTGGCTCCCGGTTCACTTCCGGATGCCATTCCAAATGTTGATTTATAAAGCTGTATGGTACATGACTAGAGCCAAGGCTACCGTATAGAGGATCTCTCTTTCCATGTATGGTACAGCAGAAAGGACTCTTCTGCTTATAGCTCTAGGACTCAGCTTCGGAGAAAATGGAGAGCCACGTTCCCGCAGCCTCGGGCCTTTGACTACAGCTAGGTCCCTTTTCAAGAGGAACACAGCTGGAGTATGCACCCAGCACGGGGCCTGTCTAGCTACAGGGTTTTAATCAGAAGACTGAGATGGTGAGGTAGCTAAAGGGTCACAGAAGAGTCAGTCACAGGTAGCAATGGCTTAAGAGACTGAGTACTCTTACTGGCATACATGTCCACAGATTTGGAGAGGCAAAAAAATGGAAAAAACCATGAAGTAGCACAGCTTTTTATTTTGAAGGAGAAAGAAGTCTTTTTTACCACTTTCTACCTGTTCATGGCATTCTCTGAGCTCATCTGTTTGGTAGGTCAGTATGACACTGTGATCATATTCATATAATCAGGAAGGCTCAAACCAATGACAGAAACATTACATTCATTATTAAGCCAAACCCAGACACTCAGATAATGCCTAACTTGAGCTTTACTGTCAAGCAGTACTCCTCCTTACTGCATACTTGTTCATAGCAGCCCATACGAAGTCTACCATTCAGACTTCTAGATTGAGCAACAAACTTGACTTTAAAAAAAGGGGAAAATAAAAAAAAAGCCCACACTTCTGTTACTCTGCATTTTCTCCAAGTCTAAAAATTGGTAGAGTGTATGACAGGTCCACCTCATTTTTCTTAATGATGTTTTTATTATTCTTTCACTCAATTAAAACAGAAATGGATATTGCATCTTCTGACTGTATAATTGTTATTGTAATCTGTTTTCGATCACTGCTTGGGAAATGGGTCCAAAACAACATAAACTATCCACAGCCTCAGAATACAAGTCATTTTCTTTTACTACGATACTTAAAGAGACATCTATCATGTTGCTCTGCTAGCATGTTTGTATTATGGCAAAAAAGTTATTTGTAAGTTGGGAAAAGACATTATGAAAATCACCTTTTACTCCAAAGTATTGTATAACTCATAATTTATAACTACATTTCTTAATAACCATTCAAAATAATAAGGCTGGAAATTGTGCACATCTAATTTTAATATATAAATAATGGAAATGCATATAAACCAAAATATGCTCAAAATATGAATTTATATTACTCTCGAAAAATAGTCTGGTTATAGTTTTGAAAATGACATGCTTCATTTCCAGTATATGCCTGTCAGCTAAATTTATGACAAAACTCTCTCTGAGTTTAGATTACCATGATGGTAAATACTTCTACGCGAGTTTCCTCACTTAGCTGAAGTTCCCGTCCAAATGCAGACAAAGTCAGCAACTTCCAGAGAGTGAAGTGTCGGCAATACACAAGTAAAGACAGACTAACCCAGCCACTTCTCAACATTATACAAGTAGAAATAGAACATCTCAGAGAAAAAGAGAGAGAGAGAGAGAGAGAGAGAATAACCTTGTGGCTGTATGCAACGATACAAACCATGGGTTTTGATACAAGAAACTCCCCTCCTGATATTTCTTGCCAGATTTAGTGTTTTTGAAAAGGTTTACTGTCAATAGAGCATCTTTTCATCTCAGCGTGTGTCTTTGGGGAACAAATAAGGAGGGAGTATATTTAAGTGGGAGACATTTCTACTGCACTCTGAAAATGCAGTGGGTGTATGGTTATCTCAAGAGATGCCTCAGCTTCATAGTCTGACAGGTTATTTTTATTAATCTTTTTCTGAGTTTTTTTACCTTGCTGACATTGCTACTAACAAGGTACAGTTGTGCTCAGACTGTTTAATACTGCATGTCTGTCTGATACAAGGACATCAGCCAGAGCAAAATGACTGACACATTTTACTATTAGCTGGGTAATTTTCAATTTAGAAAACAAGTCATATGCTTAAACTTTTATCTAGAGCTACCTGTCTCTTTTCGTCAAGTTCTTTTTGTTCCCTTCATACAAGTAATGACAATCCTCTCTTTTTCCTAACATCGCTGCATGTAACACCAATAATCATTCAGCATTTGCCAGGAAATTTAAAATGTATCTTGAGTTCAGACACAAGATCTTTGCCCTAGCATCCGGCTTAGGATACCAGCAATGCAGGGCTCACGCTCCATCTTCTAAGCAATCCTGTGAATTATTTGTGTAGCCTTATTCCAAGTAGAAATGCCTCCTGGAAGGAGGCTTTACGTAAGTCCTCAGATATTAGCAACGTCAATGTTCGCATCTTTAAAAATCAGAGTAAGAATTACACTTTTTAAAGAAAAACCAAAAACCTTTCAAACATTGTCCATAAGGGTTTCACAATGTCAGCAGCCTTAAATTGCTAACTGACAAATGCTGACATCTTGGTATATTTGTAAATCTTCAGGGGATACCAGCAGAGCCAGTACAGGTATTTAGAAAGAAAAAACAAGTTAAAATACTGGTTTATATTTTTTTAAAAGTTCTCTAAAATAAAGGAAATAAAATTGGAAATATGAAATGAAATATTTTTCCCTTACTAATATTTGGATGAATGCAAATGAAGACGGGGACAAAGTGCACACAACAGCTGCAATACATGCTTTTGTATAAAGCGCAGGAACTCTGGAAAAAAAAATCCTAACTATAGAACTGTGACAATATGGACGACGACTTGCTGGCTGAGAACATATCACACATTAAAGCAGTCAACGCTTTGTGAATGGCCACAAGAACCTCATCCAGAGGGGCCAACAATTCTCCCCAAACTAAATGGCAAAGTGTGTCTTCTGTCTTTTGTACCACTAATCAATGTAAACTCATTTGTATGTAACCCCACAGCAGAAACGTCGCTGATGAGCATTCTGCAACAAGTACAAAGCTTGTTGGAGGACAATTTTTTTTTCTAGTATGGCTAGAGGCTAGAAAACATTTCTCAAAAGCCATCAAATACTCAGCTGCCTTTTGTCTGCTATGACTATTTCTTACATCTGCGTTAATGACACATGTCATCGTGGGGACCAATGCATCTGACCCAGGACATTTCATACAGTAGGAACCAATTACCACAAGTCAATTTTTTCAAAGCTAGAAAGGGCATCGGTGCCTCGTTCAACACAGCGGGCTGGTTTCAAAACCACTTTGAGCTTCAAAAGGAGAGCACGCTTGTTCGGTAGTTACAGAGCCTGAATCAGGCACAGGTTATCTTGAACAACCCCCCATCGTATCAATTTAAAGGGACTTGGTGATACTTTATACCTTGAAAAACTGGGCCTTTAATCCTAAAGCACAGCAGTAGTTACTAATTTAACTAAATTATGATGAGGGATGGTAATTAAAGGCCTAACTTATCTATGCCTTGCAATTTGGGATTCGAAATAAAATCTTCCTAAGTTTTACAGATTTTCAGTTATTTTGAAAAGTTTAAAAATAAGATTTAAAAGCAGGTTGGGGACTGCTCAATCACAAAAATAAGAATTTTCCTGAATGGGTCACACAGCTGTTTGGCGAATATAAATACATGACTGCAGTAAAACTGTCTTCATTTTACAACATCATAGATGCCATATTGTATTACCGTCTTCTGTGTCAATGCAAGTGACAAAAATCTTACTGGACCAATTATTTTACTCAAGCTTCAAGTCACCGCTGTGGCCCTTTTCCTCCCCAATCCACATAGACAGCTTTAAGGAGAACAGCTATAATGGAAAGTAACTGCAAAAATAAATATTCAGACTAGCATCTCCATGAAGAGTATTAAGCTCAAATACTTGTAAAGGTATTTTTAAGTAACTGATACCACCTAAAAGTCTGTGCTACAAATGAGAAATTTTAAATTATATAGCTGTCTGTTGAAAAGACAAGTTGATTACAATTACACTATACCAGTTTTTCTCTACTTTTAAATCTAGATAAAATATTCAGTACAGTAAAATAATTTAAATAGAATATATGTCTCCCCAAAATTAAGTATTTAGGAAAGGAATCTTTAAACCTCACCTTTAAGTGTTTAGTCATAACAATAAAAGTTTAATACTGTTTTTCTTCCTTCAATGTCCGAATCCTTCATCTAAATTCTGAGTTAGGAATATGTCGCTATTTAATTTCTTGAAAATATGTTTCCTCATTGGCATCTTTATAGTTTTTAATATGATTTTGCCATCTTCTTCAGGCATAAAAACAATTCTGAGGAGTCACTGACAGAATCACCTTAACAGGAGTGTTCAAACAAATGCCCTATAAATAATTGACAGTAAAACTACTCTGTTCTACCCCAGTGAAACTAAGAAAAGGCAGGACCCAATTTATAAAGGGCAGAGGGGAAGAATTAACATTGACTTTTTCTTTTGCTTTCCTTTGGTTCATGATGAGAATAATAGCATCTAGTTAACTAACGTGGCCACGGGTATGGGGTGGGGAGGAAGCGGGGAGATGACTCGAAACACTTAGGAACTGTTGCGGGAAAAAATAAAATCTTACTACAGCTAATCTTAAATCTTGAATTCAAAATTGTCGGTGGCTTTCTGCAGATGCAACTTAGAGTTCCAAAATTACTCTAAACATCAAATTATGCCTAGGTCACCGAATGGGTGGATACCCTATATTCTGTTTAATGCGTACGTTCAATTGCACGTATATTTTAACCAACTCTGTCTTTATTTTAATAACTGACCAAGTACTGAAAACACATAAAGAAACCCTATTTTTCTACCTCAGCAAAAATCCATCTGATACACTGCATGACCCTCCAGGAGTGACTGCTCTGTTTATTCTGTTTACATGACATAATCTGATTGGAAAAGGGGGGTGGGAGTGGAAATCGGCAAAAAGACCAGTAACTCATTTTTAACTATCATTCATGAAAAAGAAATCACTGTCTTGCTTTTCTTACTGTTCCTGTTAAATTAGAGGTCTCTTCCTCGTTATGTATCAGAAACGCGTAAAATCCAAGAATTTACATTTCCTCATAATCCCTAATGAATTATATCAAAGTACAAGGCAACATTTTCCAACTGTTCTGCAACAGATAAAACATAAAATATATTCACATACCGCTGGTTCCTGAACTAATAAGGATTTGCGGCATTCACGCTTCTGCATCTCAATGCATTTCATTCTTTCAAATAGCTACGTACTTCTTTCAGGCAGCAGGAAGATATTCTTCATCTAGGATCTAGGCAGGAAGACATCTAAAACTTAACCTTTCACTTTACTCAATTCGTAAGGCCAAGTGAAACATGCTTCCTTACTCCACTCAGGATGCCATTTCGAGTTTAATGTTAACTAACGGTTTAGAACAGAGGAGCAAATTTGATCAAGCTGTACTCTTCCGTCTGCACAGAAGTGGATTTTCTCTCCCCTAAAGTACTTTAAATGCTTGTAAAAGATATAAAAGGTAGCACAAACACTATGACATTTTTGCAGAAATGTTTAGAAAGGATTTTGACAAACAGCTCTTTAACCATCCTCGGTCGGCATTTCTGTTGCCCCAGAGATACATGAAAACAGATTTCTAACTACACCTAAGCAGACAAGACCATGATACATCAGAACTTTACAGGGCTTACAGCAATTAGCAGCAGCACTTCGAAGAGTCACTGCATCCACATTTCTGGTACATCCGATTTTGTATGAGCACGGTAACTACAGCTACAGATTAACATCCCAATCATACAATTTAGTTTGAATTGTCTGAAAGTTTTTTCCCCCATTAATATTCTGTAAATTAAATCACACATTTTAACAGTTAAATGAATAAGAACGTATTGCTATCAGACTGCATCAAACTAATCTAACCAGCGAATTTTTTGTAATAATTTCCTGCTCCAAATTTGAACATGTGTCTTGGCTATATTTTGGTTCTATGTTTCTATTTCAGCAAAACCAAACTTCCAAACAGCTTATTCTGCATACTGGCATTTTAAGTTGCATTCAGAGGCTTTCAATGCTTATTTTCTACGCTCTTCAAAATCAATGCATGCGTATACATATGCACATCCACTCATACACAAGCAGGTTCATGAATTGCAATCAACAATTTTGTAAATATAAGTTTCCTAGCCATTAATCATCCCTTTTTTTTTTAAACCTTATGGAGTGAATTACTAACTGAGAGGAGACGCCAATTCTAGTAAGTGAATGTTACCCAACAGGGATATAAAGCTGTCAACACCCTAGTGCTCTTGCTTGCTCTAAACTCTCTCCCAGGCTTCATATGTTTTTTAAAGCGATATTAGCCTTTTTTTCCCAGGGACCTTTATAAAACCTGCCTCTCCTGGACACCTGAGCACTTGTGCTTTATTGCATACACGTTTTAAAACAGACTGGTTAGGTAACTGCTGAAACATTTTGGAAAGCACTAGGTTAGTCAGGCAGACCAAAATTGGACTCTAACACATTGCGCTGACGCTAACAACATCGTAAACAGTACCGAAACTTTTAAATCCCCTATTAAACACAACCTTTAAGACCCCGTTTATCTTTTTAGTGACCTTCACTAGTTTATTACAGCTGCTGTAATGGCCCTTTGAATTAAGTACATTCGGGTTACGAATAAAAAAAAAGGAAGAGTCATAAGGCAAAATTTCTCATGAGAAAAATTGAATTTCTGTCTGCACTACAAAAGCTTAGTTTAAAACACTTTTTTGCTCATAAATCTAGAGAGAAAGCAAAAAACACCAACAGCACTATAATATTTCTCTATTTCTCAGGGAAGTCACTGGAACAATAATTGTAGCAAACACTATGATTATAAAGCTTGTTACCAAAGGTCATCAGTCTCATCATAGCACCAGTTAGTTGAGAGCTTATTGCTCTGGTTACAGGGATTAAGTTCAGAAACAGATATTATTACACCAAAAAGCCACTTGACAAGTAGGAAGGAATTTCAGCATTTACATATCTAAGGCCCAAAATGAGATAAAAAAAAGAATTGCTAGCATCTGTCTTTGCTTTCAAAACCTTTAGACACAGTTTACAGAATTAAAAAAATAAAATCAAAACTAAAATGGTCTCTAGTTTCCCATAAAGTATTTCAATTTTTTTCCCAAATGAAGTTCACATTCAATAAACATTAGCGCTTTTTAAATCTTGAAAAATAAGAATAAACTGGAAGACTGACAACTGAAGCCTTAGATGTCATTTCACTACGACTTTCAATAGTTTCCTTTTTATCAAACACCAGAAACAATACTAAAAGAGCCTTTATTAATATTTATTTGAAGATAAGTTTCATACTAATTTGCCAGTATATTAAAAGTAAACCTTTCCGCAAACATCTACAGCTGCATTTCACAACTCAAGTGAAAAAACTGCTAACACCACAACGATCACTGCAAAGATACAGACTTCCAGAAATACCCGAAACGGTGAGATCTGCCTTCAGAAAAAGACCACTTGGTCACACAGGTTCTTAAAGATCAAACTTGAAAAAGAGCAGAAGAAAAAATATCTGGAAATCAGCTATGTTGATTTATCTTGAGAGCATTTCCAGGAGAAAAAAAAAATGAAATCAATTTTAAACAGCACCATTATCTTATTAAAAAAATCTGCCTTAACTGATTTAGTATTGAGTATTATAGAACCTAGGTAAGTATTCAGACAAGAATAATTTTCTTCTTGCTTTCAGTATCAATAAGGAGTAATGAATAAACTTTATTATGAATAGCCTAAACGCAAAGAGATTGAGACTGTTTAAAGAACACCGGCTAAGGAAAAGAAAAAAAAAATTACTCCTGCATTTCCTATTCCCCCACACTTTTACACTCCAGTCTACACCAACTTTATAAATGAGCTGAAGAGTAATGAATGAAAACGTAGACTCTTAAAAGTTTGCTTTCAGAAATGAGAGTCTTTGTCTTAAGTGGAAGAAATCTTCCATAACTTAACAGGCCAGATTCAAGCTGAACCACAGATATAACTATAAAAGCCAGTGGATTTCTCTTGGCTAACACAGCTGCAATTAGAAAGCAACATATATACTCCAAAACATTTAAAAGCATTCCTTTAAAGTATATTTCTATAAATGCCCCAAGGAAGAAGATTTTAGTTCCAGTTCTAACATTCTCTTTAAAATCAAGCAGCTATAATGCCTCAGTCTCGAGAAAGGCATTCAAAACTACATATTTACTTTTTATATGATTAATTAGTTCATTTTTTAAATAATTCAACAAATTATTTCTCCACCGATTTGTAAGTGGAATAGTACTACAAGTCTTTCACTGCAAAGCTGTTTCTTCTTGTTCCGTACATTAGAAGAACATGGAGAAGAGGTTTAAAAAACATATAGTCATCCAAGAAACATAAAAAACTGGCGAGATCTCTTACCCTTCATTAGGTATATAAATGAATCCTATGCTTTTAAAATAAAATAAAATCTGCAGCCCCTTAGCAAACTTCAGCAATTAGGAAGCTTATTGAGCCGAAGAGGTCTAAAACAAGCATCTAATGGTAAAATCGCTAAATAAACCTCACGTAATAGAGAGTCATGTGACGACCGTATCAAAGTACCTCTTGAAATGTCATTTACACAAACTCTTTGTGTATAAACAACTACATTTGTGTGTTACCACTCTGCACATTTTAAAACACAAATACAGAGAGATGGGTTTTTTAAAAAAGGTAAAGTTATTTGTGGCTTGCGCAGCGTTATTTTGCTCGCAACATCAGGGTGATTTCAAGATTTTTAAATATATTTTTCCTAACTCGAGGCTGCACTGCATTAAACGCGACAGCATCAGAGTTAAGATGAAAAAAAGAGAACGTTTAGCAAAGTGACTAGAAAGTTTAGCTGCTTAGAAGAAAAGGAGGAAAAAAAAGGCAACCACACGTGTCACTTAAACATGCTCTAAACACAAAATTGACCAGCGACTAGATAGCAAAGTGAAGTATGAAAGTCAAAGTATTCTAGAGAATTGCAGGAATGCTGCAAAACTAACACTCAATAATTTTGCTGAAAGAGTGGAACCTTGCCCACGTTTTGGCCCATCCTCTTTTACAACAACTGCTACAAAACGCTATTTACAGAAAGAAAAAGAAGTCGCTAAACACAAACATAACCGCTGCCATATTTCCACCCTGGAGACCGTATTCTCAGAGCTGTGACGGTGGGCGTAACACACCTAATTCATGTCACCCGCATCTGTGAATGCAGCCAGGCTGCTCGTACCTAACCGGGAGGCGATGCCCTCTTTTGTTGGCGCTGCCCAGGCCCGCCGCCCCGGCCGCTGCCGTGCCCTCCGGGAGCCGCCGGGAATACAGGGGGGATGCCCGCGGGCTGCCCCGGCGGCGATCCGCCAGTTCTCACGCAGAAAGCGCCGAGTGCAGGGCCCAGCTCTCCCCCCATTACCCTCCAGCAGGATTAGGCCTGGCCTTTTGTGAGCCGCCTAGCTAGAGCCTGGGCCTAGGGGTGGCCTCTTTAGGAAGGAGGCCTTCTAACGAGCGAGTTCTACACGCCGCAGACCTCGGCAGAAGTCCTTCCACGGATCCCTAACACCGCAGCGGTGTTGAGCAGCTCGACGCTTTCCAGGGAAAGCGGGCAGCAGCCCGCCAGCTGCCACACGAA